>CP106726.1:76724941-76881527 GCA_025506655.1 Gossypium rotundifolium | reverse complement strand
TTTTTTTTAAATTTTTTAAGGAATTTTAAAATTTTATTTTTTTTTTGGAATTTATAAATATTAATTTTATTAGTTTTTGTTTCAAATAAAAAATTTTTTTTTTTATTTTTTAAAATTTTTTTTTAATTTTTTAAAAAAATTTTTAAATTTTTAATTTTAAATATTAAGTTATTTTATTTTTTTAATTTTAAAATTTTTGGTTTTTTTTTAAGTTTTAAAAATTTTGTAAATTTTTTTTTAAATTATTTAATTTTTTCAAATTTTTTGTTTTAAATTTGGTAAATTTTTTAATTTTAATTTTTTAATATTTTGGGTTTTAAATTTAAATTTTTAAATTAAATTTTTTTAAATTTTGGTTTTTTTATTTTCAAAAGTTGGCCCAAATGACTTTTTGAAAGTTTTCTTAAGTTAAAATGGTTTTAAAAGAGCATGGCACTTGAGTTCTCGGCCCAGATCCATCAGGTATGTATCTTTATTGATAAGTGATATGAGAGTATGATAAGCCTAAGGAAACTATACTTTAGAGACATGGACCCTAGGTGTTTGTATACTACTACGGAAAAACCACTAAATATCCGTTTCATAAAACTTTCTTTTAATAAGAAGTGAAAAGACTCTAATGCATAAGACTTTTTCATAAAAACAGATAAGACACGTAGTAGACATGAGTTCTAGGGGCGTGGTCGTCGTGGACACGAAAGAGGAAGAATGGTCGTGCGGAACCAGTTAGATCTGGTCAAGGTTCCGAGAATGAAGCTCGCCACCTACCGTTGGGTGGATTTTCAAGAGCAAATGGAGGAGGTGACGCAGATATCAAGTCAGGTCATGAAGTTTTAGAATGAGTAGCGGCTAGTAATCGAAATGGGTCTCGAAAGTCAATAGTGAGAGACTAAGATCAAATGGAGCCGAGGTTTTCGGGAGTATCTGAGTAGCTCCAAATGTAGCGAATCTCGGTTGGAGGCAATGAGAGAATCATGGACGATTTAGACCTTCTCAAGAAAAATTGAAAGGTGCTATTTCACTACTCCGTGATGAAGCCTACCAAAGGTGGCTCACTATTAAGGAGAGTACCCCTGTGGATCGACTGGATTGGGGGTATTTTAAAATTAAATTCAAAGGAAAATACGTTGGATCTAGCTATATCGACTCCCAGAGGAAGACATTTCTGAATCTAGTGCAAGGCAGTAAGTCGATAGCTGAGTATGAAGCAGAGTTTTTGCGACTTAGCCGATATGCCAGAGGGATAGTAGCTACTGAATACGAACGGTGTGTCAGATTTGAGGATGGACTTAGAGATGAACTACGAGTGATGATTGCTCCGCACCGGGAAAGAGATTTTGCAATCTTAGTAGAAAGAGCAAGAATAGCTGAAGAGGTTAAGCGGACTGAAAGACAGAACCGGACAGAGGCTAGAATAAGAATAAGAGAAGCTTTGGGTCTTCAGGGTCATCCGGGAATTTTCAGAAGAAACCAAGAAATGAAGGACGACGAGGTCAGCAGACTGCTACAGGTGGACAATATCGTGCTTGCGCCCAATGTGGAAAAATGCATCTTGGAGAATGTTGGAAAAAGACCGGGGGATGTTTCAAGTGCGGATCTAAAGACCATATGATCAAGGATTGCCCGAAGAATTCAGACAAGAACCGCCCAGCAAGTCAGGGGGTTAATCAGGCTGGCAGAGGTGAACAGTAGCCGATAAGGGGCCGTGGTCCAAATGGAAGGGGTAATGGTTCTGGCAGAGGTAGCGGAACTTCAGGCAGAGACAGTGGTAGCTCTGAGGCGAGACAACCAGTCCGTATATGCGCTTCGTCGCAGAAAGACGACGGCCCGATGTTATCACGGCACGCTTCGATTTCGGGTTGCCCTTTATTGCTTTGATAGACATAGGGTCAACTCACTTATACATCGCTAGTGAAGTATCTGGAACTTTGCATGTGACTTCTGAGACTGTACCTAGGAAGATGACTGTACTTAGTCCTTTAGGATAGACAGTAGTTATAGACAAACTTTTTAAGGAAGTACCTTTAGAAGTTCAAGGGACGCAATTTCTGCTGATTTAATGGAGTTACCATTCGGAGAATTCGACCTGATCTTAGGCATGGACTGGCTTGTGAAGTATCGTGCAAATGTGGATTGTGCTGCTAAGCGAATGTCCTTAAGAACTCTTGATGACAAAGAAGTTGTAGTGATGGGCGAGAGACGGAACTACTTATCTAATGTAGTATCCGCTCTAAAGCAGAAAAGATGGTTAGAAAGGGATGTAGCCTTCGATGTTGGTGAGGGCCTTGGAGGCAAAGGAGGCAACTGTTAATGAAGTCGGATCGTGAATGAATTTGTAGATGTTTTTCCAAGAACTTCCGGATTACCTCGGATCGTGAGGTAGAATTCGGATTGATTTATTGCCCGAACGGTGCCGCTTTTATTGCTCCATATAGAATGGCACCAAGGAATTAGTTGAGCTTAAGGCTCGATTCGGAGTTGCTTGATCGTGGATTTATCCGACCAGTGTGTCTCCATGGGAGCACCGTCCCTATTTGTGAAGAAGAAGGACGGATCGATGAGGATGTGTATAGATTACCGCGGTTGAATAAGCGGATCATCAAGAACAAGTATCCTTTGCCAAGGATCGACGACTTGTTCGATCACTCAAAGGAGTGCGGTATTCTCAAAGATTGATCTAAGGTCGGGGTATCATCAGCTTAAAGTGAAAGAAGTGGATATCCATAAGACGGCTTTCCGAACTAGATATGGGCATTATGAATTTCTGGTAATGCCATTCGGATTGACGAACGCCCCAGCTGCATTCATGGATATGATGAACCGGTTCTTCCAACCCTACTTGGATCAGTTCGTTGTGGTATTCATAGACGACATCCTAGTGTATTCTAAGTCCGAAATGGAACATGACGAGCATCTTCGGATTGTGTTGCGAGTTTTAAGGGAGAAGAAGCTGTATGCCAAATCCAGCAAGTGTGAATTTTGGCTGAAAGAGGTTGTGTTTTTAGGTCATGTGGTGTCTGCAGAAGGGATAAGGGTGGATCCTCGGAAGATTGAGGCTGTGCTAGATTGGAAACCACCTAAGTCCGTAACTGAGGTTCGCAGTTTCTTGGGGTTAGCAGGATACTATAGAAGATTCGTCGAAGGATTCTCATCGATAGCTGCACCTCTAACGAAATTATTGAGAAAGGAAGTACCTTTCGTATGGGCTGATAAGCAATAAGAGAGTTTTGAGATGCTCAAGAAGGTTTTGACTGAAGCTTCGATTTTGATTCAGACTGAGGCAGGGAAAGATTTTGTCGTGTATTGTGACGCTTCTCACACGGGATTAGGATGTGTTCTGATGCAAGACGGGAAGGTAGTTGCGTGTCGTCTCGGCGGTTGAGACCGCACGAGGTTAATTACCCGACACATGACTTGGAGTTGGCAATGTAGTCTTTGCTCTTAAAGTTTGGAGACATTATCTATATGGGAAAAGTCATGATATCCACGGACCACAAGAGTCTGAAATATCTCCGACTCGAAAGAACCGAATTTGAGGCGTGAAGGTGGATAGAGTTGTTGAAAGACTACGATCGTTTCTATCGAGTACCACCCGCAAGGCGAATGTGGTGGCACGCCTAAGTCGAAAAGTGGTGTCGATTTAAGGCGTTATTTGCACATCTTAGTCTTTACGATGACGGGAGCTTGTTGGCAGAATTACAAGTTAGGCCGACATGGTTGAGTCAAGTGAAAGAGAGATAGTTAGTAGACGAAGATCCGGGTGTAAAGCTACTGCAGTATGTAATGAAGAATTGGAAGATTTTGGTATTAACAGCGATGGGGTATTGTGTTTCAAAGGTAAAGTCTATATGCCGAGGGATCAGGAATTGAGGCAAAAGATTCTTCAGGAGTCGCATAGTAGCCCTTATGCTATGCATCCTGGAGGAAGTAAGTTATACCAAGATTTGCGAGATCAGTTTTGGTGGCCTGGTCTTAAGCGAGAAGTTACGGAGTATGTAGGAAAGTGCTTAACGTGTCAGCAAGTCAAGGCTGAACATCAAGTACCTTCGGGATTGCTTCAGCCGATAAAAATTCTACAGTGGAAGTGGGAGAGAATCACCATGGACTTTGTTAGTGGGCTTCTCTTACGCCTACTAAGAAAGACTCGATTTGGGTGATAGTGGACCGATTGACGAAATCTGCACATTTTATCCCAGTTCGGGTTGATTACTCTTTGCAGAAATTGGCGAAGTTATATGTGGCTGAGATTGTGAGATTGCATGGAGTGCCATTGTCGATTATTTCGGATAGGGATCCGAGGTTTACGTCTCGATTTTGAAAAGCATTGCATCAGGCCTTGGGTACCAGATTGGACTTCAGTACGGCATTTCATCCTCAGTCGGACGGCCAATCTGAGCGAGTAATCCAAATCTTAGAAGATATGTTAAGGGGATGTGTGATAGATTTCAGGGGAAGTTGGGAAGAGTTCTTACCGTTAGCAGAATTTGCGTACAACAATAGTTACCAAGCCAATATTCGGATGGCACCATATGAAGCACTATATGGAAGGAAGTGTCGCACTCCTACATGTTGGTCAGAATTAGGGGAACGTCAGATTTTGGGTCCAGAAATAGTGGCTGAATCTGAAGAAAAGGTTAGGGTAATCCGGGCTCGGTTAAAGGAAGCATCTGACAGGGAAAAGTCGTACGCAGATCTAAAGCGGAAAGAAATAGAGTTTCTTGTGGGGACCAAGTTTTCCTAAAAGTTTTACCTTGGAAAAAGGTAATGAGATTTGGTCGCAAAGGGAAGCTAAGTCCCAGGTTCATTGGACCTTATCGGGTTTTAAAGCGGGTCGGATCTGTGGCATATCAGTTAGAATTACCTTCGGAGTTGAAGCAAATGCACGATGTGTTCCATGTTTCAATGTTACGCCGTTACTTGGCCGGATCCATCTCATGTAGTGCCAGTTGAGGAGGTGGAATTAAGACCAGATTTGTCCTATGAAGAGGAGCCAATTCAAATTCTGGAGCGAGATGTAAAGGTTTTACGGAGAAAGTCGGTTCCTCTCGTCAAAGTATTATGGCGTAATAATGGATCGAGAAGAAGCTTCGTGGGAACAGGAAGAAGCGCGCGACAAGAATACCCTCACTTGTTCCAACTGTAATTTCGAGGACGAAATTATTTTAAGGGGTAGAATCGTAACATCCTCGATAATTAGGGGTTATGCATCTTTACTTAATTGAATAATGTTGCATGCTTAATTATGATTGAGTATGTTTTGGAAGTTTATTTTTGAACTTCATTAATTAAGTGAATGCTTAGAGATTTATTAAATTTTTTAATAATTAAGATGGAGCTAAGCATGATAGGCTTTAAGAAATAATGACAAGAGGTTTTAAGCATAAGATGAGTAATTGGCAAGGTGGTTAGGATGCATGGATGAGTGATTGAGGGGGAGGTTCGAATCCCCTAGCTAGCAAATGGGAGGATTTTATTTTTGTTTCCTTCCCTATAGTGTCGGCCAAGACTCTTCTAGAATGGATGAGCATCTTTTTAATTTTGGTTATTTGACCATATGAAAAAGGTAAGCAAGAAGATATGGCATGGAATCATGAAAGGATGGTAAGATGAGGGGGACAAAAGGCTTGAAGTAAGGGCATTGTCTTGGAAACTTTTTCATGGTCATTTGACCATGAACCTAGTCGGTTTTAGGGGCTAAAGGGGATAGTTAATTGTGATAGCAATCTAAGGGTTGATGGGGAAGAAACAAGGAGGAAAAAGGGGGATAATGTTGGCATGCTAGTTGGCCGAATTTGACCTTGAGTTAGGGGGTGTTAGTTGGCCAAAAACTCTAGCATTTTGAACATCTTTTCTCATTTCTCCAAAAACTCTCCTCCTAGCCGAATTATGCTATTGACATTAGGTAAAAGCTTCACTTTGTTTTGGCTTTCATTTTGACCAATTTTCTCCAAAAGCTCCCTTCCTAGCCGAATGCTTATCTACACAAAAGAGAAGTCTTTTTCTCTTCTTTTGGTCATCTTGCAATTTGCCATTTCGGTTTGAAAGGTCTTTTTAGTTTCTTTTCTCCTAAACAAAACACCTTTCTTTCTCTTTGTAACCGAAATTACAAGTCTTCAAGAATCATTTCTTTTCTTTTCCCCTCATTGCCGAAAGTACCAAAGTTCAAGAATTATTTTTCTTCAATTTCTCCCTCTTGGCCGAATGTGCATAGGTCTCTAAACCTATCTCTTTTCTTTTCTTCATCATCATCTTTTCTTCTTCTCTTTCTCTCTTCTTTCATTTATCTTTCTTCCTCACTCTCAACCGAAACTATTTTCTACCAACACCAAAATCAACATACTTTCCTTCTCTTTTGTCAAACCAAATCACCTTTCTTTTTCATCTAAATCTTTCTTTTCTTCTTTTAAAACCGAAACCATTTTAGCCATAAATCACTATCTTTTTCTTTTCTTTTGTTCAAGGCGAATCTTCATTTGGGCAAGTAAGACTTTTGTCAATTATTTTCTTATCTCCTTTATTATAATCGATTTAAAACATAGTTCTCTTATTTTTTCTTATTTTTCTCTCTTAGGCCAATCCTTGGAAAGGATTTTTAAGGATCTTTGTTGAAGCCAACTTTTAAGAAGTGACCTTTCGAAATCATCCAAGGTAAGGATTATTAATTTCGATCGTATCAATCCTTTTAGAATGGATCACTAATCAACTTTATTTAGGGGTGATTTGAGACTAACAAGATAGGTAAGAAAAGAGCAGTACGGAGTGTTTGGAAGAGAGGAGGCACTGTTTTACCATCGAACTTCAAACGAAGGGTCATGACGACGGAAGAGATTTTCCACCGGGTTGTGGACCCTCTGCTAACGAAGATCGGTTATTTGAAGTAGTACGTACAACCGAACCACTTTACGTTGGTGGGATATCAGCGGGTTTTGATCCATCTAGCGGAGAAAAACCACAAATAACGGTTGTTCGAGAATCTGAGGGTAAGGATTTAGATCTCTCGTCAATAAATATAGTTTTATTAGTAATAGTATATTCTAACCAAGTGTGATAATTAACTAGGCGTTGACGAGCGGGAAGGTATCATTCTCACAGTCATAAGGTGTGTAACCTTACAATAAAATCTCATAGATCTATGTATTAAATGTGATTATATGACAATATGTTTGATAATGATTGTGGATACCATTCAGTGGTATACGATATTCAGGTATGTTTACCCCAAATATTCTATTAATTTTGCTATATGCATAATTGTGAGATAAGTATGATTTTGTTATGATTTTGGGGTAAATGGCATGAAAAATGAATAATATGTATGTGCATGGGCATATGGGTGAATTTGATAAAGGGGAAGTATTCTGGTGGTTTTACCACAATTTCGGTGACTTCGGTCACATATTTGAAATCCGGTGACTTCGGTCACATATGTGAATCTGGTGACTTCGGTCACATATTTGAAATCTGGTGACTTCGGTCACAATTTTGTCTGGTGGCCTTGCCACAAAATTATAAGGGCGATGTGCATGTTGACCGCAAAGAATCGCCTTCGATGGTGTGTAGTGGATGGAGGGTCGATTTAGTAATCCCCACTGTGTTTGGTTGGTACGGTGGTGTGTAGCGGATGGATATTAGGTGGGCGGGTTTGCATTTCATTATATGTACATATCCATGTGATTTTAAATGATTAATATATAATCTGCTATGAAAATGGGCTATTGGGCTAAATATGAGCTAAATGGGCCTATGGCCATATGTGTAATTAATGGACTTTAAGGACTATCAAATGGGCTTTTTAATGTATGCGTTACACATTGAGTTTATAACTCACCCCTTTTGTGGGATAACTTTTCAGATGATTAGTAGTGCGATGGATCGGGTCAGCAAGGACTCCATGGTGGCCAATGCTCATATCAAGTATTTTGAAGATTTTCCAATTTAAACTTATTAAATTTTATTACTTAGACTTTATTATGGGTTTGCTATTTTGTAATAAGGCCACTATAAACCTGCTTTTAATTTTTTTTGTGTTTGCACTTTTATTTTGCCATGAACAAATATCTATTAAATAACTAAATGGTTTTTCGATAAATAATTTAAAATGTTTTTGTCACTAATATATATATGTTTTAAAGTAATTTCCTTAAATTTGGTTTTCTTTTAATTTATTAATTCCTTCTAAAAATAATGTTTTAAAAGACATAAATTTACTTTACAATTTGATTTCAACCTAAAATATTAAGTTAATCTTTTCTACAAAATCATCAAGTTTTTCTTAAATAAAACGAGAATTTGCTAAAGTTAGATTCGAGGAACATATCAAATCCGGTTAGGCTTTTTGGGCCGGGTTTGGGGTGTTTCAAACTAAATTCTATTTAAATGACAGTACAATATAAGTGTCTTTTAAATCCAAATAAAAACCAGTTCCTAATAACAGCCTAAAATGCCCAATCGCTTCCACTTCTACCGATTTCCATCGCCCACAAAGATGTGTCTTTCACCATCACATGGCTTTCGGTAACTCAAGCAACCCTGCATAAAAACACTTATGTGAGTAGGAGCACCAGAATCTATCCACCAAGTATTTCTAGGTACTGAAGCTAAATTAATCTCTGAACAGACCAAATTAAGAATTATACCTTTTTTTGCACGCCAAGCATGATATTTGGTACAATCTTTCTTTACGTGTCCAGACTTGTTACAAAAGAAACAACTTTCAGAACTTGTTGTTTCTTTTAAGTCGGACCCTTAGCGCCTTCATTCGATATTTTCTTTTCTTGCCCTTGTCTTTAGGGGCATTGGCCAAATGAGCACTTTCAGACTTATCACGCTTCAACCTTTCTTCCTCTTGCACACAATGAGAAATGAGCTCATTTAGGGTCCATTTCTCCTTTTGATAGTTATAACTAATTTTAAATTGATTAAACTGTGCAGGAAGCGATACCAAAACCATAAGAACAAGAAATTCCTCAGAAATCTCGATCTTAAGTGCCTCAAGTCTTAAAGCAGTATGAAACATATCCATAATGTACTCCCTTAGGTTTCCTTGACCCTTATACTTCATAGACATCAAAGAAGTCAGAAGTGATGTCATCTCAACCTTATCGTTTTTAGCAAAACGTTTCTCAACTTCATCGAGGAAACCCTTAGCCTGAGTAATCTCTTCAGATTCTATGCCCCTAAAGGCTTCTGGAATGCTGTGTTTCATGATCATAAGACTCATGCAATTTGAATGATCCCACCTTTCAAAATCCCTCTTAACATCAAGGGTGCTTTCCGCGGTAAGAGGTACAGGTTGTTCTTCTCTTAGTGCAAGGTCTATGTCTATACAGCCAAGCACTATAAGTAAGTGCCTTTTCCATTCATTAAAATTAGTCCCATTAAGCATGGGTATAGAATTTATATTAGCAGATATTGTGGCAGCAGAAGATGAATTAGCTGAATATAGAAAAAAAAAGCTTAAATTAATATTCGTAAGTAGACAATAGATTCAGGATAATGGCTAATCTCATCTCAAGATACCAAACACAACATTAATATCAAGTCTTTGGACAGTAATATTAACAGTAAGCAGTACTCTTATTGTAGCAATCAAACATTGACAATAAATTATGTCAAACAATGAATTAATCTTTGGACTAACTTATTGCTCACATAAAATACCTTATAATTGTCACACGTTTATCACCACAGATGTCGTTGAAATTCGCCAAATATTAACTTACCTTTGGGTCAATTAATAAACGCATGAATCACAAAACATATAATCATTTTAATATTTCAAATAAACTAATCTACACAAAAGAGGTCACTTTACGCATTTTGTTTCAACCGATTTATATAAAATATTAGACATCCTTAATTAAAAGCCAAAATCAATTTATTTGTTATAAAATATTTACCTTAATTTCATCTTTCAATCAAATTTGAAAGATAAATATATATATATATATATATATATATAAAAATTTCCAAAACATGCATTAAACCAATCAAAGCATGCATATATTATAAAACCTTAAAA
Source organism: Gossypium rotundifolium (assembly GCA_025506655.1). Lineage (NCBI taxonomy): Eukaryota > Viridiplantae > Streptophyta > Magnoliopsida > Malvales > Malvaceae > Gossypium > Gossypium rotundifolium. The sequence goes on along the minus strand of CP106726.1, from coordinate 76,871,506 downwards.
CTTTATTTAAAGAATCAAAACCCAAAATTATCAAAAATCTCAAATATTCAACATAATAAAATATCAAATTCATAAAGAATAAATTATTTCTCAATGATTCAACATGACAAAGCTCTGATACCACTTGTTAGATTTGTAAAATAAATCTAAAAACTTAATAAACCAGGATCTATCATGTCAAATCATCAAGAATAAATCAAGAATAAAACTAAATGCGGAAGCGTACCTGAATCCATGATTTTCTTGAAGTTTTGTCGGATCTTGGGGATTTGATCTTCCAAATTAGCACACAAGAAATTCAAGGAATATATGCTCTCTCTTTCCTAATAATGGGATATTTAAAAAGATATCTTGTGTGTAATTTGGGGACCATAACCCTAATATTTATAACGTTAGCATATTAGTTCTAATCAAATTCTAATTAGATCGTCATTAATTAGAATTTAATTAGAAGAGTATCTATACATATTTATCCCATACTTTATTTAATAATTAAAAGCACAATAGAATTCTAACCAAATTAGATCACTTTTAATTTGGGCTAACCTATCATGATAGTAGATAATAACATGTAATTATCCTTATTATATACGTGATATCTAAATTTTTCAATATTTTAGCGTTAACCCAATTGGTAAATCATGGATCTATAACAAAAAGAACGTACCACAAGAGTAAATGGACGTTATAACCCTTTTTTTTTTTTCAATAACTACCGCTCCAGCTTTTTTTTCAATATTCTTGCCTCTCCTTTGTTATCATCATCCATCTCTTAAACAATATACATCAACCTGCCATCAAGTTCCCCTACCCAGCCATTGGTAATTTTACTTTCTCTACCCTTATCTGCATCACCCTTGGCCTGCTTCCTGCTGAAAATGAAATTCCACCTCTTCGAGAAACATCCATACGCCTTATTTGCCTATATCAATCAACTTTTCATTAGCCGGTTCTTTCGTTGTGTCGATTATAGGATATAACTCTAAGGGTTCAAGAAACTGCATACTGCAATAAATGCAGCCATGGATTTAGCTTTTATCAATTCTGGCTTATGCTTGTTTGTTTAATTTTTTCTAGTATTTTTCTCATTTTTCTTATAACTAGTTTTAACTCACCTGCATGTGAAGGATATCAACCTAATAAATATTTAAAAATTTAATATTAACGATATTTAATAAGATTAAATAATTTTCCGATAAAGGAATAGCATAAAATAATTTATATAATTTATAAAATTTGAATCATTCTATATTAAAATAATTTTATCTTTATTTTAGAAAATAAGAGTCATAATGTAAAATTTACATTTAGCCCCTAATGTTTCATTTTGTCACTTTAGCCTTATTTTTGGATCATTTTAATTCTCAATTTTCAAAGTTTGGTCAAATAATTTCTTTAGTTAAAATTTTGACGACCTTAACATTGCAGTCTACATGATAGTTTACATGTACATCATTTTTAAAGTAGATAATTTAAAGAATATATATTTATAATTTTTAAAATTTATTGAACTTTTTATTTTTTATTAATTTAATTTCTTATGAAGAATATATGGACTATCATGTTAGTGTGATTAAGTTTTAGCAATTAATTTAACTTTTCATCTAAAGGAAAGTAATTTGATTAAAGTTGAAGGTTAAGGGCAAAAGTGATCCCAAAATAGAATTTAGGCTAAAGTGACAGAAGAAGTAAATATTAAGGGTTATCTTTATCATTATGCCAAAGCAAAAAGTCATAATTTCGAGGATCAAATTATAGTATATATTCAAGCAATTAACTTAGCATAATTTTAAACAAAAAAATTTGACATATAATAACGAAAACATACAAATTTAATTCCTATTTATGCATGATATATAAGATTTATTACCTTAATTGTAATTTTCATAAGTGATTCCTTCATTGATACTACCTCTCCCAATGAATCAACAATGCTTTGAAAAGTTATGATATTTCAGGTGTGAGGATGTACTAACCCAATAGACATGAATTTCATATAGTTCAAATGTGACCATGGTTATACTTTTTTTAACCATGTCGATACTTAATTAAATTCCCAATTAAGAAACATTTCTCTTATCCCATCTGTTTTTTAGCCCTAAAGTAATTTATTAATAAAAGAAAACCCTAACAAAAAGGTGAAAAGGAGATACAAAGACAAATCTATAAAACAACCCTCACACCCAAACACGCCAAAAAGTGGCAGAAAACCCAAAAATTCATCCACTCATAACAACCCAAAGCAACACCCCACACACTAATATTCAAGAAAAGAAATACAACCCTAAACTTTGGAAGCAAGAAATTAACCAAAAAAAAAAAAAAAAAGGAAGAGGACCCAATACTCAAACATCTCCAAAGTCTCCTTAATGATCACACTATAACCCAACTCGACAACTTATCAACTGAAACTCAACATAGCCGTGGACGCAACATGACCCAATATAAAAATAAATCATCAAAACATATTAAAGAAACATCCACCTCTCATCTCCTTGATTAACAAAATACACAAAATCTAAATAACATGTCAGAAAAGTATTGCTCAATAACTTATTAAAGCGTCAGCAGTCAAACGAAACATCGACACAATAAACAATCACCCTCTAAACCTACTTGAAACGCAAGAAGAAATTTCTTGCCCGAGATTTTTCTTATATTTATTTCTCCTCTTTAAATTTCTCTCAAACATTTTGCTTTAAAAAGTCATGTAGTAACAATCAATCATTTTCTACAATCTATCTATAGCTTCATTGACAAAATCAACAACCAATTTCTAAGATTTTGATAATATATTATCTTCAATACACTTATCACATTTCATGAGTATAGATTTTCTGATAATATCTCTATTTTCTTAGCTTTTATGATCTAGTTTGAACTTGACGAAAGATTTGTCATCACGGTGGTCCGGCGACCAGACCTCCCACCGGATTTCGGAGATCAAAAGGGGGGAAGGAGAATTTGAGAGTTTTTTTTTTTTTTTTTTTGAGTTTTTTTGGGAGGAAGAGAGAAAATGAAAATGTTTTAAAAAAATTTTGGTTTATATAATGATGCAAAACGGCGCCGTTTTGGGCCTAAGCTTCAGCGCCAAAATCGCTTTTGGCCTCGACCGAGACTCGACCCATTTGACCTCGGGATCCGTGTGTTTTATGATTTAATGGGCTATTTGTGAGTGCGGTCCTCTGCTTTTGCAATGCGCTGCAATTTGGTCCTTTTTGTTTTTTTCTTGTTTTAATTTTATCCTATAATATTTTATTTGAGTGTCATTTTAGCCCTTGATAAACGCTCATGCATAGAGGGCCAAGGATATTTTCCTTTGCCCCTCGTGTTTTTAGCGCTGCTACTTAATTAGTCCGTTATTTCTCTTTTTATTTCAATTCTTCCCCAAATTTTATTTAGGTTTGAATTCAATCCTTTTCATATCCTTACATTTATTTTATTTAAATTAAGATCCTAAATTTTATTTTAACGCAATCAAGTCCTTATTCATTTAAATTTGACTCTTTGGATTTCTTTTATTCTATTCTATTCTATTCTATTTATTTGTTTATCCATTTGTCTAGTTATTTATCATTAAATTTTATCTTTTTACACTTTACAATATAGATTATTTGCAATCCTTTAAGTACACATTTTCATTATTTTATTACTTTTTTTTATTACTCCATTGTTCATTTATTTGTAAACTTTTTCATGTTTTTTTTATCATGCATTTACTATTTTATTGTCTTATTTATTTATTATCCCGACTTGATTATTAATATTGTATTCATCTTTATAATTACATCATTATTATTATTATATTTTATCATCTATTGTATGTTATTATTCAATACTACATTAATTTTTACCCAAATACGCAAAAGAAAAAAAAAAAAAAATTTTCAAAATAAGGCAATATTTCATATTTGGGGAATTCAAGAAATCGTACCCTAACTTATTGGATTTTGATTTTCTTGTTGAACCTAAATAACTGAATATCCTTCTAAAATTAAAATACATGACATTTCAAATAAAAAATTAAAAGCAAGCTTATTCTCGAGGGTTCAAATATTGTATCCTAACTTACGGGATGTGACATTTTGTTATCTCGAAACGGGAGAGCCTTTATTTCTCGTTTCAATTTGTTCAAGTGTTTTTTAAAAATTAACATTAATAAAAAGGGATCATTTTTTTTTTTTTTGAGTTTTCAACTTTCGACATTAAGACATTAATTAATCAATTAGGTACCAATTTTCGGTGTGATGAGGGTGCTAATCCTTCATCGCGCGTAATCGACTCCCGAACCCGTTTGCTCGAATTTCATAGACCAAAATCGTTGTTTTAGTGAAATCAAAACATTTTATTAAAATGATCAAATTATAAGGTGATTTGATCACACCTCATAAAAAAGATCGGTGACGACTCCCATTTTTCTTTTTTAAATAAAAGTCGACCATTTCTTTCAAAAAAATAGTTTCGACAATAAAATTAAAATTTTGAGAAGCATGTATAAGTATGCAACCGATCAAGAAACAATAAAGAGAGGGAGTTGGATAAGTCCTTTAGGATTTGGTAAATTGCATTTTTTTTCTTTAAACTCCTAAGTAGAATTATAGAAAGAGTTAAGTGATTTAGGATAGAAAGTTATTAACTTTATTTTCATTAATATTTAGTTTGACTAAAAAAAAAAAAACTATCCTTTTTAAGGTATAATGATAATTTTAGCCCTCAACATTTACATTATTTTTTAACTAAATTTAGCCATTAATCTTTCAAAAAATAGTCAAATCATTTTTTAATGAAAATGTTTATTAAAACTTTAATTTGTTAATGATGCTGGCGTGGCACCTTTGTGTGCTTCATGTTAACATGACTTTGTTTGCCATGTATGCCATGTCAACAATAATTTAATAATTATAAAAATATTCAAAAATAAAATAACTCAAAATTCAAAAAAAATTATTGTTGAGTATACGTGAATGGCCATGTAGGTTACCATATTTAAAAATTTTATACTTTAGTCAATATTTTCGTTAAAAAATAGCAATTCGACTCTTTTTAAAAAGTTGATAGTCAATTTTGACCCTTAATTTTTAAAATGTTGAGGGCCAAATCTAATGAAAATCATAACAAGAGCTAAATTGACAAATATGTAAATGTTAAGGGCCAAATTTGTCATTTTGCATTTCTTTAATGTTTAGACAACAATTACAACTTTTTTTTATATAAATTGCCTAGAATTAACCGTAACCCCTACCTAACCCTTTAATAGGAGGAAAAATGCACTTTAATTAGATCTGTCCATGAGTTAGGTCGGGTTGGCCCCTAACAAAATTCGAGGCCCGTTTGATAGGCCCGAGCCTAACAAAAAAAAAGGGCCTAAATTTTTGCCCAAGCCAAGCTTGGATTATATATGCTAAATTTGAGTCCAACTCATATAATTTTTTTATTTTACTTTTATACAAAAAATAAAAAAATGCAATACATCAAAACACCGAAAACATTGAAATAAATATTCCCATCAAATTAAATCTCAAAATCCGTAAAACTTCAAAGAATTCATGGATTCAGTTCGTTTCATATTTAATTTTATTCTTGATGATTTGACATGATAGATCTGATTTATTAAGTTTTATTTCGATTTATTTTATAAATCTAACAAGTGGTATCAAAACTTTGTCATGTTGAATCATTGAGAATGGATTGATTCTCTATTAATTTTGGATTGATTTGTTTTCTTTTTAATTTTATGAATTTGATTTTTTAATTATATATTATGTTGAATCTTTGATATTCTTGATAAATTTTTGGTTTTGATTCTTTAAATAAAATTTAAAGGTTTTAATTTTCGTATAATCGAAAGATTTACGCTTTAATTGAGAATTAAAAAGCGAGGATTTTATGTTGTTTATACAGCTTTTAATAAATATTTAAAAACTATATAGGTTTGGGTTTCATTAAAAACTGTTTATGATATATATTTGATTATATCAATAGATGGATTGTTAATCGCTAATCGTTTGTTTTACGCTTTTACGGTTATATATATATATATATATATATATATATATATATATATATTGTTTTAGAGACACTTTAGTAATTATATTCAGATTTTATTCATGTTTAATTGAATTTCAAATAAGACAAGAATATTTGGATTTTAATTTTCCTTTTTTATATGGTTGGTAAAAGAAATTGCTTGTAAAGTGTCTCTTATATAACGATTATTTATCAATGAATTCATTTTATATGTTGAATACTTAAGGTTGATGGTAATATTTGTTAGTTTTAATTTTTTATCAATTCAATTTTAGGGTTTCATTATAATCGTTTTAATTCAAATCCGGTTCAATAGTTGTACAATTGAATTCAATTTTATAATCATTAATTCTTGAATTCAATATATAGTTGATAGAATATATTATTTATTATTGAGTTTATATGCTTATTCTTTTCATATTATTCAGTTTATGCATATACTTTGAATTTGGATTTACTTGAGATATGTAAGGCAAGTCGATCAGGGTTATATTTTTATGGTCTAAATAATTTGGTTTTAAGTTTGGTTCTATAATCTTAGGTTTTGGCATCTTATGGTTCCAAATATTTGGTTAAATTATAATGATATGGTTTATTATATGAATTGTGGGATATGCCAACTATTATGATTTTGTTTTTTTTGAGATTTATTCACTTGAAAATATTTTTCAAGTATTCATCTGAATATTTGTTTAATCATAAATACAACTTTAGATTTACATGGTAAACTTAGGGTAAGTTTTTCTATTTGATTATGAATACATGTATATGCGTGAATTGCTTTGGTGTTTTTATCCATGCCAAAATTATGAATATATGTGCTTGTTAATTATTTGCTTTGAAAAAAAAAAGAAAAGAAATAGTCAAAAATTAAAGTTTTCGATTTTTTATTGCATTAAGCAATAAAAAAATTGTTTTGACATCTGACTATTGGGGAAATTTTAAATTTGAATATTGGTATGTTTATGTATATTTTAAAATAACTTAATTGAAGTAAAAAGTCACCAAAGTGATTTTTTTTTATAAATTATTTTGTTTTAAAATATAAAAAGTTGTGTGCATGTAACTTAAGTTATGTTAATATTGATTGGCCCAAATGAAAGCTAATAATATTACATGTGCAACTATGGTAATAAACATGTGACAATTATTCAGTTTTACATGTGAGCAATAAATTGGCCCAAAGGAAGATTTATGGTTCGACATGTTCTTATTGCCAATGTTTGATTATTACACTTACAAGTTAATATTTTGTCTAAAGATGAAATATTTATTGGAGTGTCCGATATCTTGAGATAAGGTTTACCTTTATTCAAATTATTTTGGTTTAAATTTGAAGTCTTATATGAAATTGTTTATGGTTTATGATTTATTCAACTATTATTATATTTGCCAACATTATTGTATGTTGTTTTGGGATAAATATATACATATATATACTATTATCTTTTAATTTGATTGAAAGATAAAATTAAGGAAAATATTTTGAAACAAATAAGTTCGATTTTGGTTTTAATTAAGGATGTCTAATATTCTAAATAATTAGTTGAAACAAAATGCCGCCAAAGTGACCTCTTTTGTGTAGATTAGTTTATTTGAAATATTAAGATGATTATATGTTTTTGTGATTAATGCATTTATTAATTGACCCAAAGGTAAGTTAATATTTGGGAAAATTTCAACGACATCTGTGGTGATAAATGTGTGACAATTATAATTTATTTTATGGGAGCAATAAGTTTATCTAAAGATTAATTCATTGTTTGACATAATTTATTGTCAATGTTTGATTCTTACAACAAGAGTACCGCTTACTGCTAATATTACTGTCCAAAGATTTGATATTAATGTTGTATTTGGTATCTTGAGATGGGATTAGCCATTATCTTAAATTTATTGTTTACTTATAAATATTGATGTGAGCTTATTTTTATTTATTTTTTGTTCTATATTCAGTTAATTCATCTTCTACTTCCACAATATCTGCTATTATAAATTCTATGGAAAAAACACTTACTAATAGTGTTTGGTTGTATGAATATAGACATTGCACCAAGGGAAGAACAACCTATAACTCTCACTACGGAAAACACCCCTTATGTTAAAAGGGATTTTGTGAGGGGGATAGTTCAATTTGTATGAGTCTAATGATCATGAAGTACAACATTTCAGAAGCCTTTAGGGGGCAAAGAATCTAAAAAGATTACTCAGGCCAAAGTTTCCTTGACGAAATTGAGAAACATTTTGATAAAAATGATGATGTTGAAATGATATCACTGTTTGAATGTGGACTTCATGCAATCCATGCAATGCAACAAACCAGAAGATGAAACAGCAAATGTTGCCATGCACACGTGCTTTATTGAAGCTAACATTGCATGACATTTTCCTATTATTTTATGCTCATTTTGTAAACACTAGTTGGTGTAATGAAACTTAGTTCATTTGGAACTATGTTAGGTTACATTTTGATGAAAAATGATGTAATTTGAACTGACATAGCAGATTTGTTGAAGATTACAAGTTAAGCCTTGCTTACTTCAATGAAATTAGTGGCATTAGGTAAGCATTAGGTATAAGATTGATGTGATTCATGTTTGACTTTTGCTACTATATGTAACAGCTATTTACTAATGAAATGGATGATGAAAAATCACTTGTTTTCATTCAAAAATTTAAGCTCTCTTTCTTGTCTTTCCTTTTTCCTAGCAAAATCTGCTCATTTTCTTTCTTTCTTCTACAGCAAGCATCGAGCCTTGTAGCTCAAGCTTTGGGTTTGATTGCTGGTTTATGTTCAAAGTTCCAACAACTGGTATCTAGAGCTTCATTCTTGGAGGACCTGTTGCTATTCGAATGGCTGCATCTAGCTTCTCACCTGTTGCACCACCAGCCTTCAATGGAGAAGGCTTTCATATATGGCAGGTCAAAATGAAAACTTACCTGCAGGCTCTTGATCTATGGGAGGTCGTGACAACTGATGTTGAACCAGAACCTCTTCGAGCCAACCCAACTGTGGCTCAAATGAGACAGCATGCTGAAGAAAAGACCAAGAAGCATAAGGCTTTGTCCTGCATCCAAAATTGTGTCTCGGATGTCATTTTTACAAGGATTATGGCTTGTGAGACTCCAAAGCAGGCCTGGGACAAGCTTAAGGAGGAGTTCCAAGGCACTGAAAGAACGAGGTAGCAACAGCTCTTGAATCTAAGAAGGGACTTTGAAAACTTGAAGATGAAGGAAGAGGAGACAGTAAAGAAATATTCTGACAGAATCATGGCTATAGTTAATAGCATAAGGTTGCTAGGAGAGGACTTCAGTGAGGCAAGAATTGTGGAAAAAGTTCTCTCAACACTGCCTGAGAGGTATGAAGCTAAAATATCCTCTCTTGAGGATTCAAGGGACCTGTCAAGGATCTCCTTGACTGAGCTAATTAATGCTCTCTATGCACAAGAGCAAAGGAGAGCAACAAGAAATGAAGAGCATCGAGAAGATGCTTTCCAAGCAAAAGTCAAGGCAACCTCGAGCAACACTTCTTACAAGAGTAAGAGGACTTGGAATAACAGGCTTAAAAAGCCTGATGCTGCAAGAAGCAATGATCAGCCTTGCAGATTTTGCAAAAAACCAGGCCATCCTGAAGACAGATGCTGGTTTAGGCCAGATGCTACATGTCAGCACTGCAAAAAGAAAGGCCATGTTGAAAGGGTCTGCAAAAATAAAAGCAAGCCAAGGCAGTTTCAACAGCAACAACAGCAAAAGGCTGAGGTACGTGTGGTTGAAGAAGGCAGTGACCATGAAGAAGTTTTTGCAGTGACATGTTCTGTTGAACAAAATAAAGGCTCATATGGCTGGCTTCTTGACAGTGGCTGCACCAACCACATGTCACCAGATGCATCCATTTTTAAAACCTTGGATACAAGCTTTCAAACCAAGGTCAAAGTAGGCAATGGTCAATTTATCAAGGCTCGAGGGAAAGGAAATGTCTTGATATCTACTCCAACAGGTAATAAGCTCATTACGAATGTGCTCCTTGTACCTGAGATTGACAGGAACTTGTTTAGTATAGCACAACTGCTAGAAAAAGGATTCTCAATAGTGTTCAAAGGCAGGAGTGCCAAATCATGGATCTAAATGGATCAAACTTCATGACAGTAATAGTGGCTGACAAGTGCTTTGAAATCGATTGGTCAAGAGGCTCAAGTTCAGCCTACATTGCCTCTGCAGAAGACTTTGAGATATGGCACCAGAGACTTGGGCATACAAACTTCAAATCAATGTCCAAGATGGCTAGGGAAGGCCTAGTTAAAAACTTCACCAACTCAGTGATTGAAGAAGGCGTTTGTGAAGTGTGCCAGCTGGGAAAACAAGCTAGGCACTCATTTCCTAAAAATCAAGCCTGGAGAGCTACAAACAAGCTTCAACTTGTACACACCAATGTGTGTGGTCCAATGAAAACAGAAACACTCAATGGTAACAGGTACTTTATCTTGTTCATTGATGATTTTACAAGATACTGTTGGGTTTATTTTTTGAAGCATAAATCTGAGGTGGTTGAAGTGTTCAAAAATTTTAAGGTTGAAGCTGAGACACAAACAGGGTGTAAATTGAAGACCATAAGGTTAGATAATGGGGCTGAATACACCTCACAATAGTTCTAAGCTAGCTGCATTAATGCTGGCATTAAACATCAATTTACAAATGTATATACTCCACAACAAAATGGAGTCAGTGAAAGAAAAAATAGAATGTGATGAATATGGCCAGGTGCCTATTGTTCGAGAAGAATGCGCCCAAAAACATGTGGGCTGAGGCAGTAAATACTACTGTCTATCTACAAAATAGGCTTCCCTCTAAAGCTTTGGCCTCCAAAACACCATTTGAAGCCTGGTTTGGGTTCAAGCCATCATTGGCTCACCTTAGAACCTTTGGTCGCTTATGCTTTGTACAAAGCAAGAATCAAAAGGAGTAAGCTTGATGAGAGAGCTCAAGCAGCATACCGGTTGGTTATAGCCTAAACAAAAGGGCTATAGAATCTTCATTCCTTCAACAAACAAGGTCTTGGTCACAGGATGTAGTGTTCAATGAAAAGGCAAGTTGGGACCGGAAGAAAATGAACCCGAGGCAACTTCTCAAGAAGAAATAGTTGATCAAGTGCAACCCGATCAAGTTGACCTGAAATGGATTTGGATGATGTTCCATAAGGGCACAAGGTCTTTTGCGTAAATCTATGATGAGCACAAGTAGCCATTATGGAGCCAAGTTGCTTTGAGGAAGCACAAGCACACCAAGACCGGAGAGTCATATGATCAAGAAATCAAAATGATTGAAAAAATGAAACATGGGAGTTGGTTCCAAGGCCCTCTAATGTAAAGATCATAGGGTCAAATGGGTCTATAGAACCAAGCAAAATGCTGATGGAAGTCTCAACAAATTGAAGGCCAGGCTCGTAGTAAAAGGTTTCAGTCAGAAGCATGGTGTGGATTACCTTGAAACATTTGCACCTGTGGCCAGATTAGACACCATCAGGTTGCTGGTTTCTCTAGCAGCTCAAAAGGGATGGAAAATCCATCAACTTGATGTGAAATCAGCTTTCTTAAATGGTTTCCTTGAAGAACAAATTTTTGTTGAACAACCTCAAGGCTTCATAGTGCCTGGAAAGGAAACAATGGTGTACAAACTGAATAAAGCCTTGTATGGCTTAAAGCAAGCCCCAAGGGCTTGGTATAGCAGGATCGATAGCTACTTGATTAGCCTGGGATTCATAAGAAGTATCAGTGAGCCTACACTGTATGTGAACAAAAAGGGACTTCAAACAACACTTATAGTCTCTTTGTATGTTGATGATTTATTAGTGACAGGAGGAGATAAAGCCATGCTGATCAATTTCAAGACTAAAATGGAGGAAATGTTTGAAATGTCAGACCTGGGATTGATGACATATTTCCTAGGAATGGAGGTCATACAAAGCAAAAATGCAATCCATCTAAGTCAGAAGACCTTTGCTGCCAAGATTTTAAGCAAATTCTCAATGGAAAATTGTAAAGCAACAAATACTCCTGTTGCTATTGGAGAAAAATTATCGAGCTTAGGCTCTTTTGAAAAGGTATGCGAAACAACTTACAGAAGTCTAGTGGGCTGTTTGTTGTACTTGACAGCCACTAGACCTGATATAATGTATGCAGTCAGCTTACTTGCAAGATTCATGCACTGCTGCAATGAAACTCACTTCAAAGCTGTCAAGAGGGTCCTTAGATACATAAAAGGCACCTTAGACTATGGGTTGATGTTTACCAAGTCAAAAGAGTTGAAATTGGTAGGATATACAGACAGTGACTGGGCTGGCTCCATGGATGACATGAAGAGTACATCAGGTTATGCTTTTAGTCTTGGTTTAGCTATGTTTTGCTGGAGTTCGAGGAAACAAAGCCTTGTGGCACAATCAACAGCTGAAGCCGAGTATGTAGCTATTGCTGGTGCTGTTAATCAAGCCATATGGCTCAGAAAAATCATGTCTGATTTAAACCTTGAACAAAATGGTGCAACAAGGATTTATTGTGACAACAAGTCAGCTGTTGCTATAGCAAAGAATCCCATTTTTCATGGGAGAACCAAACATTTCAACATAAAATTACATGTTGTTCGAGAAATGGAACAAGCTGAAGAAGTTGAGTTAGTTCACTATAATTCTGAAGACCAAGTGGCTGATATCTTAACTAAAGCTCTCAACAAGTCAAGATTCTGCAAACTGAGAAATCTATTGGGAGTTCACTACATAAAGTCCAAGGAGGAGTGTTTGAATGTGGACTTCATGCAGTCCATGCAATGCAACAAACCAGAAGATGAAACAGCAAATGTTGCCATGCACACGTGCTTTATTGAAGCTAACATTGCATGACATTTTCCTATTATTTTATGCTTATTTTGTAAACACTAGTTGGTGTAATGAAACTTAGTTCATTTGGAACTATGTTAGGTTACATTTTGATGAAAAATGATGTAATTTGAACTGACATAGCAGATTTGTTGAAGATTACAAGTTAAGCCTTGCTTACTTCAATGAAATTAGTGGCATTAGGTAAGCATTAGGTATAAGATTGATGTGATTCATGTTTGACTTTTGCTACTATATGTAACAGCTATTTACTAATGAAATGGATGATGAAAAATCACTTGTTTTCATTCAAAAATTTAAGCTCTCTTTCTTGTCTTTCCTTTTTCCTAGCAAAATCTGCTCATTTTCTTTCTTTCTTCTACAGCAAGCATCGAGCCTTGTCATCAAGGACTGCTTGAAGAGAAGACAACATCAGCTCAACCTTAAGAGACTCCCAAACAAGCTTGAATAAGCTGAAGGAGGAGTTTCAAGGAAAGTATGTGAGCTTTCCAATGTGCAAGCTGCAAGTTCAGCAAGATGTCAAAGCTGCAAGCTTAGCTAGAAGTGCAAGCTATGAGCTCATCAAAAGGTGAAAGCCCTATATAGTTGCGAGCCCGATAAAGACACTGTGAAGACAAGAAGCAAAATGCGAGCTCATCAAAGGTGCAAGCTCACCTAGTGTGAGCAGAGTTGAAGACACCTGTTGAAGATAGTAAGCAAAAATGTGAGCTCATCAAAGGTGCAAGCTCACTTAGTGCGAGCAGAAAGTGCAAGCCAAAATGGTAGATTGGAGGCAAGCAAACTATACTCACAAGCTATATATGCAAGAAGAAATAGGATAGAAATGAACAAGGAACAAGGCAAGTTGCCAACCAAGGCTATAAAGGAGGAGAAGACTCCATTTGCCAAGGTTGAAAATGAAGTGCTTGTGCAGGCCGACTTGAAACATAGCATCTAAGGACCGCCAAGTTCAAAAACTTGATGAATGATTGGTGTTTGCAGCATGGAGTCCAAGGAGGAGTGTTGAAAATGGCCAACCATGTCATTGTTACATTTTGGTTAAGTGCATGCAACTTGCATATTGTTGTCAAGAAGACTAATGCTTGTTTATTACAAAGAAGGTTTTTATTTAGTTGCAATGTAATTTAGTTTAGTTGAAAATGAACTTAGTTGTTGATGTTTTGATGGGTTTAGGTGATGATTGAGCTGATAAGTCAGCTTATTCATGTGTACGAGCAATGTTTTACAAGTTACTAGGCTACTTAGTGGTAAAAGGTAGTATTTGGTAAAGTATTTGGCTATAAATGTATTGCTTTTCTAGTTGAATGAATGAGCAAAATGAGCTGAAGCCATAAGCTCCCTTGCTGCACATTTGTGAGCAAGTAAAATATCATACTGCCTTGTTCTGTGTTCTTTGTTTTCTTCTTTTGTTGCTGCCAATATTCCAACAATCACTTCTGACTTCTTTGATGTCTATAAAGTATAAGGGTCAAGGAAATTTTGAGCAATCTAAGGGCTATGAGTTTTATGATCCCATAATTAGGAATATTTTTTAGATGAAAATTGAAACATTCTTTTAGAATGTTGAGTTTGGAGGGAGAAATAAGGTTAGAGACATTGCTTTTAAGGAGGAATTGAATTCTAACTCAGTCTTACTATCACTTTCGATGATGTTTAAGTTATCACACCTATCATTGATTAAGAAGTGAATCTAGAATCTCAATGAGACAATATTGAACAACTCCCTATTCAAGATGAGGTAATTGCTCTAGAAGAACAAACTTAACAACCTCAAGAATGAATGTCATTAAATAGGTCCACTAAAGAAAGGGTTATAATGGCTTTAGTGGAATATTTTGATCTTAAGCTACATCAGATGAATATTAAGTTAATGGTTTCTCAATGGTAACATTGATCATACATTTATATGGTGCAATTAGAAAGCTTTGTGTCCAATGATGCAAAGTTAATGATTTGCAAAGAACTTCATCTATGGGCTTAAGCAAACTTCTCGTCAATAATATTACAAATTTTACCAAATGATTATCTCATTCGGTTTAGAGATGAATTTTATTGATAATCATATATACCATAAGTTTAGTGGGAGATAGGTTCTATATTTGGTTTTATATGTTAATGACATACTGCTTGTCAATAATAAGTATAGCCTCAATCAATGCCCTAAGAATGATTTTGAGATTACAAAAATGCATTAGATTTTTAC
This sequence comes from Gossypium rotundifolium, assembly GCA_025506655.1. Taxonomy (NCBI): domain Eukaryota; kingdom Viridiplantae; phylum Streptophyta; class Magnoliopsida; order Malvales; family Malvaceae; genus Gossypium; species Gossypium rotundifolium. The sequence goes on along the minus strand of CP106726.1, from coordinate 76,856,390 downwards.
ATTTTAGCGCTGGAAAGTATAATGTACGTTCAGGTTTGTATACATTGGAATATTGTGTACACTATTGGGATGTTAGGCAGATATTTTAAGCAACCCTAGTTTGGACCATTGGATAGCATCCAAGAGGGTTATAAGGTATTTTCAAAGAACAAAAGATTACATGCTCACATATCGGAGGTCTAATCAGTTAGAGATCATCAGGTATATAGACTACGATTTTGATGGAATAAGGATATAAGATTTTGTCACTAAGGTGCAAATTGTGAAAACAAATTGCAGTCTTTTATTCCAATAGCAATAGGAGCACATCAAAGTCAAAACACATAGACTTTAAGTTCATGGTTGTTAAACTAAAAGTTCAGAGTGGTTAGGTGCCTATAAAGCATATTAGGACAAACTCCATGATTGCGGATCCGCTTACTAAGGAACTACACCTAAGGTTTTATAAGAGCACACTGCTCATATGGGTGTAATGTCATTTAAAGGATACTTGGTTTTAGTGGGAGTTTGTATTTTTAAATGCTTTTATGTTATAGACACATTTTCAGTTGTTTCACTTTAAAGATGTTAAGTTTATTTTCTACGGAAATAAAGTTTATTTGGTTTATTCACACTCTGATTTTAGTAAGGTTTGATCTCACTAAGGAGGACCAGTAGGAAATAGACATGTTTAGACCATATTGCATGTAATTTCCATGCTAAACATCCATACTTGATCTATGTCATTTGGTTGTGTTAATATACGTGATCATGGATGGATTTAGTTACGATATATGTAACGAGAGTTGCCTTGGTTCTATGTTAACATAATTAATGGAAGAGATTGTTCGGAATACCTTTTGGATATGATAGTAAAATTTTGAGCTCATAAGGTTGTATAATGACATGTAATTATAGAGTAATTATTATATATATGTGGTCCAAGTGGGAGATTGTTGGAAAATATGGACATCAAATATATAATAATGGTAATTACATATTATTATTTACTATCATGATAGGTTAGCCCAAATTAAAAGTGATCTAATTTGGTTAGAATTTTATTGGGCTTTAATTATTAAATAAAGTATGGGTCAAATATGTGTAGATACTCTAGTAATTAAATCAAACTCTAATTAATGATGGGCTAATTAGAATCTGATTAGAACTATTATGCCCAGGTTATAAATATTAGGGTTATGGTCCCCCAATTATACACAAGATATCTTTTCTAATATCCCATCATTAGTGAAGAGAGAGTACATATTCTTTGAATTTCTTGTGTGCCAATTTGAAAGATCAAATCCCCAAAATCCGGTAAAACTTCAAGGAATTCATGGATTCAGGTATGTTTCTGCTTTTAATTTTATTCTTGATTTATTCTTAATGATTTGACATGATAGATCCTAGTGTATTAAGTTTTATTTCAGATTTATCTTACAAATCTAACAGCTTTAACTGGCAGTTGTATTTAGATCCTTGATGATGAGAGGCAACTCCATGATTGTAAGACTTCATTTTGGATTGGACAATTATGTTAGTACTTGGTTTAAATCCTTTTTATATGTGAAATTCAAGGTTGAATTGAAGAGTTAGATTAATTATTTAACTCTTATAACAATTAAACATATTACAATTACTATTTTGCCTTGGATTAAAAGAGTGGGAATATCTTATTACGTTCATAATTCTAGTCTTTCCCCAATAGATTTTGCAGTTCTGGATTGCTTTGCATTGCTTTACATTGTCATATATTGTTTATGTTTTGGTGAATTACTATTCTTGAGACTCAATAGAAGCTACCTAGGAATAATCGGTGCTGCCTTATTGTGCATAAGATGAGTCATCTTCTGGAACCTAGTCTTCTGAGTGCATACAGTGATTTATATGAAACAAATTATAATAGCTGCGAAGCATACGAAACAAGGCAAAAGGAGATATACATTGGATATTCCACCATGTAGCTCAACATTAGAATCTCATCATTCTCATGCTCAACACATTGATTTACACATATACACATTGTCGCTTTACTTTGCTTGGACTGTTGCTATCGATGCAATATAAGTTTTTTAGTGCGTAGAGTGCGCCTTGCTCCCTGGACAAAACAAGGTTAAACTTCTAGTTCTTTAATCTGTTGCTGTGGATCAATTCGATTCCTTGCATGCAGTCTTGCCTTAATTGCATGCAATGCACTGACAGCATCTTCAATCTTCATTCTCTCAACAGGAACTTCAACAGAGCATGCAACACCAACATTAGTGAATGAAACCAAACAATCCAACATATTACAATCTATGTTCTGATCTCCTCTTATTTTTTGACTTTTCTTTTTGATTTGTTCAAGCAATCGAAAATCTAAAATCTCCTCCAATTTTTCTGGCAATGCCATCTTACAATAACTATGGAGGCTCATCTCATCATCAAACATATCATCTGTCGGCCTCTTTCTAGTGATCATCTCCAAGACGAGAATCCCGTAGCTATAGATATCGCCTTCAGGGGACGTCGAACCACCCATTCCATATTCTACAACGATACAATTACACAATACAAATAAAACATGAAAAGAACGTCTAAGAAACAAGTTAAATGATTAAAATGAAGTAAATATATGTTTTCACAGCATAAATACAACATAAGATCAAAAGATATGTATACCCGGGGCGAGATAGCCAATTGTCCCTTTAATGATTGAGGAAGTTGCTTGCTCATTATCCAAATTACTTGCGACATCAAAAAGGAATTTAGCCATGCCAAAGTCACCAACATGTGCAACCATGTCGTCATCAAGTAGAACATTGGTTGGCTTTAGATCACGATGAACTATTGGTGTTTGACAACGATGGTGAAGGTAATCTAATGCATTGGCCACATCTATAGCAATGTCTAACATTTGAGCAAAGTTAAGATGGTGTGATGAGTGATCTTGATCATGCTCATGATGAAGCCAGCTCTCTAGACTTCCGTTTGCCATGAATTCCAGCACTATAGCCTTGAAATCATTGCCTTGGTAATCTATGCTTGAGCAACAAGTTATCAACTTAACAAGATTCCGATGTCGAACATTTCTTAAAGCCTCGCATTCAACTGCAAAACTCTTTACAGCCCCAAGGTTTTGAAGATTCCAAACTTTGATTGCAACAGGGTTTTCTTGTTGATCAAGAAACCCTTTATAAACAGAACCAAAACTACCCTCGCCAATGATGTTCGAGGTTGCGAAACCATTCGTGGCTTGAACAAGTTCCCTGTAAGAAACTTGCATCAAGCTAACTGGCTCCAAAGTCAAAGGGATCATCTTTTTTCCAAAGCGTTTTCGCCAACAAAGGATAGCAATGAACGCAACCAAAGCCAAGGCGAGCGAAAAGCTAACAACGATAACGATGATGGATTTGGTCGATAAACCATTTCGTTCTCCCTTTGCTGCCTGGTTCAAGCATTTTGGAAGCTCTATTTCAGGAATTCCCCCACAAAGATCCTTGTTTCCAACAATAGAGAATTGACTGATATTTTTGAAAACCCCATCGTCTGGAACTTCACCCTCTAATAGGTTGAAAGAAAGGTTTAAACTCACCAAAAATGGAAGATTTTGAAGCTCAAGCGGTATTGTGTCAGACAAGTTGTTACTGGAGAGATCTAAGCTTTCGAGACCTCTTAGAGAGGCAAGAGATTGAGGAATGCTACCATGAAAATAGTTTCCCTGCATGTGCAAGATTCTTAGTTCAGAAATCTCACCCAATCTCTCTGGAACTTCGCCTGAGAAATCATTGTTATCAGCATATAACTCTACAAGATTATTGGAGTTACTAACGCTTGATGGAAAGCTACCATTGAAAGAGTTGTGGGACAAATTCAATGTAACCAAACGTTCAAAACCAGCAACCAGTTGATCCGGTATGCCACCACTGAGTTTATTGGTCGAAAGATCCATTATCTGCATGCTTTTGCATTTCTTGAGCGTCAACGGTATCCTTCCTTCAAAACTGTTTCCATTTAAATAAAGATGAGACAATAAAGACAGATTGCCAATACAGGATGGGATTTCACCGGATAAACGATTCAAAGAGAGGTCGAACCGTCCAACATTTCGAAGCTTTCCAATTGAAGTCGGAACTTCGCCTGTTAACAAGTTTTCCCCTACATGAATCTGTGTGAGTTTAACAAGATTGCCAATTCCTTCAGGAATATTTCCTGAAATCTGATTCCCTCCTATATAAAGAGTTTCAAGCTGAGTTGATAAATTTGCCATTGAATCTGGTAATACCCCACTTAGCTTATTCATATGGATGGCCAAAAGCTTCAATCGACTGCAGTTGGTTAAAGAAGAAAGGAAATCCAAGTCTCCTTCTTCCCCATTCCCAAGCTCGTTGTAATTAATGGAAAACAGTTCAAGATTCTGAAACTTCCCCATATCTCCAGGGACTAATCCACTGAAACCATTTGAATGGATATCAAACTGTTTCAAGCTAGAGATATTAGTCACTGATACTGGAATTCTCCCACTCAAGTGGTTGCCTCCGAGATGTAGTATCTCAAGTTCCGGAAAAGCAAAACCCAGTTCAGGTTCAAGGCCACCATGTATCTTATTTGTACTCATCCTAATATCTTTCATGGCGGAAAGATTGTAAAACGAAGGAGGTATAATTCCAGAGAGGTTATTTCGACTAAGAACAAGTATTTTCAAGTTTGATAATCTGCCTAGAGAAATGGGTATATTACCTTCCAAATGATTATTCCCAAGTTGGAGATAATCCAAAGATGAAAGGTTTCCTAACGAAGATGGGATTGTCCCAATAAAATCGTTGCCGGCAAGAGAGAGTTTAATCAGATTCTTCATAGTATCCCCCAATTGAAATGGAATTTTTCCGGAAAAACTGTTGTCACTTAAATTAAGAAATTGCAGGTTGGAGCAATTGTTGAGCTCTACAGGGATGTTTCCTTGGAGATTATTGCGACTTAGATTCAGTGAACGAAGCTGTCTCAAATGGCCAAATTCCCTGGGAATATTGCCTTTCAAGTTATTGTTGAAAAGGTTTGCCTCTCTCAGGAAACTTAAGTTCCCTATTGATGGAGATATGGTGCCACCGAGTTTGAGACCAGGCAGGCTCAAACTGATGACCCTTTGCTGCTGCTGACCGCATCCAACACCTTGCCACTCGCAAAAATGGAGTGAAGCGTTCCATGAAAGTAGCGGGCCACCGTGAGAGCCACCAAGAAGCTCATCTTTCAAAGCAAGCAATGCTAGTCTGTCTGTTTCGTTCCCCATGGCCGCCATTGCAGGTTTGAAGGACATAGACGCCAAGGTGATTGCTGCAACAATGCAAAGTAGGAATTTGATACGAGATTTCTCCATTGAATACATATGAAACTGATTGTGCAGTCGAAAGTTAAACTCTCTAGTTGAATTGTAATCAAGCTAACGTGCTCCTTCTTTATAAACAAGTAAAAAAGTCAATCCATCAAAATAATTAAAAGGAAAATTATTAGCAAGATATTTCGTCAGAGCTCAACATTTAGATGAAATTGCAGGGAACTGAAAATTCAACGCCTGATTCCATTAATCGTTAAAGTGTTAGGACAGGGACAGCAATTCGAAGGCTATGTTTTGAATTGTTAAAGCGGTGGCATAGTTGGTACATACTATTTTTTACTTACAACATGAATTTGAAATGTGTGACACACATTCTTAAATTTTTAAAGATTAATATGTAATTTACTCTTTAAATTTATTTAAAAATATTTTATTCTAATTTGAATTTGTCTAAAAAAATTATATTTTTTTAAAAAAAAATTTTAAATTTATATCTATCACGTATCATACTTAAATTAATTATTAATGTCACGTCAACACAAAATAATAATATTAATGTGAAAATACTAACTTAAATAATAGAATATAAATTTAAGCACTAATTTTATATTTTTGAACAAACATAAACTACATATTAACCCATAAAACAATTAAAAACTATAAATTCAATAATTAAACACTTATTCAATAATATTAATATATAAATTCATCACCCTTCACCTACATACAATATATTTCTTTGGTCCATGGACAAAATTGAGTATCCACATTGACATTGTGTTGGCGTGAATTCACTATGAATCCATCTAATCTTCCTAACGTATAATTTTTGACCAACTTTTGCCTTTCTTGGTATAAGACAAAATCTGCCTTTTTTGAATAACGATCTTCTCAAAAATACATGTTTTATTAATCCCCAAACATGCCCTTATTTTGAAAATATTTCTTCCATTTTAAGAGAAATTGCAATTTATGCTATAAAAATAATTAAGTTTGAAACTTAATTACTACTTGAATTTGAAATATGTCTAACAAATTATTAACTATGTTAATTTTTTAAATATTGATATGTAATTTGTCCTTTGAATTTATCCAAAAATATCTAGTTGATACTTGAACTTGTTAAAAAATATTATATTTTTTAAATTAATTTATATTTAAAAATATTTTTTTTCATTTATGTACACCATGTGTCATATTGTGTTAAGGAATGGAAAACAATTAGTTGTCGGTTATCTAGCTATTAGTCTGTTAATGGTTAGTTAGGCGTTAGTTGGTTGACAAGTCAGGTTTGCATTTAATGCTTAGTAATATAAATACTAAGGATTTGGTGTATTTGCATGTACGTGAAACAATAAACAACAATACTATTTTTCAGCTTCTATCTTTTCAGCTTGTTTTCTATTCTGCTTCTTCTTATTTTCCATTATATTGAGAGACTATCACATGTCACCGTTAGATTAACCATTAATGTCACGTCAACATAAAATCAATAATATTAGTACAGAGAACAGATATCAACTTGGATAACAGAATACAAATTCAAATTCCAATAAAATCTTTTAACAAATCCAAAGAATAAACTACATATTAACTTATAAAATAATTAAAAATTATAAATTAAATAATTAAATATATTGATTAGTATTAATACACGAATCCATTACCTTCCCTACATGAATATCATACAATATATTTCTTTCTATATAAAAACAATATATTTCTTCCGTCCACATTGTGGATGGGACAAATTTGACTATCCACATTGTGTTGGCGTGAATTAATACAAAACCATCTAAAGATGGTAATATCTTCACATAAATATCTAATATCAATAAATATTCATGCCAAGAAAAAATAAAAATAAAAATCAATAAATTTATATGTTCACATGCTTCAATATATTAATCCAATAAATAAATTATTTAATATAAAAATAGAGCTTTAGTAACTTAAAAGTGATTTTAAAAATTTAACTTAAAAAAAATACTTGTACTAATTAATTAATAAAATACTATTAGCTTCACAATATACTAATATTTAACTTATGTAGCATATCTAATGCTAGTTTCCTAGTAAATTTGCTTAGCAAAAGCGCATTACATATTGTGAAATTGTTTTACATTTGTAAACTTATTGAAATGGTTAAATTATTATAACTCGAACCTGACGATCGGATCGGATTTAAAAGTGTTACAATAATAGAATACAAATTTAAGTATTAACTAGATACTTTTGAATAAATTCAAAGAACAAACTACATATTAACTTATAAAATAAAAAATATATATAAATTTAATAATTAAACATATTGATTATACAAATCCCTTACACTTACCCTACATGAATAGCATGCAATATATTTCTTTGGTCCATGGGACAAAATTGAGTATCCACATTGTGTTGGTGTGAATTCAATATGAAACCATCTAATCTTCCTAACCTACAATTTTTGACAAAATCTGTCCTTTTGGTATAAGACAAAATGTGCCTTTTTTGAGTAACGGTTTCTTACTAGGAAAATATTTCATCCATTTTAACAGAAAAAAGTCCTAGCGTGCAATTTAAGTTATTGAAAATAATTAGTTTGAAAATTATAATCTTGAATGTTGATCTTCCCCTTTTTGAAACTATGCATATCATTTATGTTTTTACTTGTGTGTAGGGGTGTGTAAAATTCGGGTAAAATCGAAAAAATTCGGTTAACCGACCGAATTCGGTTAATCAGTCGGTTAACCGAATTTTTTCGTTGGGAGTTAGTTAATTATTTTATAATTTTTCGGTTAACGGTTAATTCGGTTCGAAATCGGTCGGTTAACCGAATTTTTTCGGTTAACCAAAAAAATTAATAAATAAAATTATAATATATAAATAGGCCCACTATTCACCTAACCCAATCCCTAAACCCAATTCAAACCCAAATATCCAACCCAACCCAATTACCCAATCCAACCCAATCATAAAAATTACAAATAATTTAATAAATAAAAATAAAATTCTAAAACTAAAATCATGTAATCTTTTTAATTATGTAGTGATTTATTTCGGGTAATTTGGTTAATTCGGGTAATTCGATTAATTTGGGTAATTCGAGTAATTCGGTTAATTCGGTTAATTTTTAACCACAAATAAAAAACATATAATTTTTGGTTAATTCGTTAACCGACCAATTAACCGAAAAATTTCGTTTAGTTAATTTTTTGAAAAATTTCGTTCGGTTAACGGTTAAAAATTTTGAAAGATCGGTTAATTTATTTCGGTTTAATGTTATTTGTGTGTGGTTTGAATATTTTAATTTTATTTTACTCAGTTACAATTTTATTTATAAAATAATAAAATATTTATATGTTTTATTTTTAGTAAATAATAAAAATAGTCATCTAGTTATGTTTCTATTTTGGTCCTTTAGTTAGTATTTTTTCGATTTAATTATTAAATTTTTCGATATTAAATATTTTACACACTCTCTTGTTAGTTGTCATTAAATGAGTGATAGAAAATTAACTTGAGTTTTTTTTATTGGTTTATGTAACGCCTCAAAATTTGAATATTTGTTTATTAAATTTTATCATAATTAAGTCTTTGTTTTTGTGGCTAAATGTTTTATTAATATGTTCGTGATCAGGGGTTCAAGTCTTATTTTTAGAGAATTTTGCTATTTTGTTTTTACTAGACCCTTAACCTTGAACTTGTGACTTAAGTCTTATTCTGTGTTAACTTATGTTAAGAATAAGTTTATTGGTTCAATGGTTAAGTATGTATATATTCTTTGATATTGTGTTTGATTCTCTACATAAGCCAAGAGGAAATATATTTTTTTATACTACTCCATAAAATTTGTTTATTTTAAATTAATTGAATTGTTTCTTTCTCTTTTTATGTTTTTCTTTTTTATTGTTCATGTTGTTTCCATTTCTTTTATTTCTTTTTGTTAATTCTTCTTGTTGTTCTATTGGGGGAATTGCATATCTCATTGTTTTTCTGCTAAAAGGTTAACCGCGTAAGTATTGTTGTCGAATTTCTGTTAATGTTCGTTTTTGTTCGTTTTTTTCAAAATTGGTTTTCCGCCTGTGTTGTTTGATTTCTTTGTTTAAGTTTCTATTGGTTTTCTTTTAGGCAAAGATCTTAACAGTATCATCCCTCCAACGAGTTAGTTCTGCGTATTGTTGTTGTAAGAGCCCAATTTTGACCGGGTCTAAACAATAAAAAAAAAAAAAATAAATTGTCTTTTACAGTCCTTTTACAAAAACCAATAAACAACTAGACCCATTAACCCAACACCAAAACCTGATTAACCTATTACACCCTAAAGCCCGATTGACCCAAACTTGCTAACCCAAAAGCTTACACGGCCCAAAAGGCCCAATAGCTAAACCAGCTTCAGCAGAAATCTAGGGTTTCTAAGAAACCCTTGCGCCGCAACCTCGCACCCAGACCAATCGACACGCCGCAACTCCGCACCCTCGATCGTGCCGCAGTCCTCGCAAATCGCCTTCACCCCGAGATCTTCGTCCACCTGCAAATGGAAAGGAAACAAATCGCAGTAAAAAATGGCAGAAATATATGTATTTATTTCATTTTATTTCGGATTATAAAAACCCATCGAAAACATGTAACAAGGGGGGAGAAGAGATACGGAGGATTCGCAGAGACGAATACATGGATATACCCAGAGAGAGATATATGTAAAAATACAACACAATCAAAAAAGAAATCGAGCCAAGGTTTTGTTTCATCTTTTTTTTTTTTTTATTTCCGAATATTGTTATTCTATTTCATTCTATTTATTTATTTATTTAAAACAATATATAATATATATGTTAAAATATAAAAAAAGAAAAGAAAAAAACTAACCTTTTTGGAACTCTGACCACCGTGTGCGGTGGCCGACGACAGTGGCGGACGGCGGTCGGAGCCTCACCGGAGAATGACTGGAAATCGCCCTGGGGCACCTCTCTTTTTTTTTCTTTGCTAAAGAGAAAAATGATTTTTTGTAAGTTTTTTTTTTTTGTTTATATAGACACTTGAAACGGCGCCGTTTTGGTGCTGGTTACTATAGCCCAAAATGACGTCGTTTTACTCAAGACCCGCGCACTGACCCGACCCGCATAGAGGATCCGTGTGTTTTTGCAAAATGGATTATTTTCGCTTCCAGCCCTTCCGCATTATTGTATCTTTACAATTACATCCAATAGGCATTTTTAATTTTTTAAATTGGCCCAAATTGATGGTATTTGTTTCAATTTAGTCCTCCAGGCCTTTTCAGGACCAGAGAAGAACGGCGTCGTTTTGATATTTGGCCTAATTGCTATTTTAACCCCTGTGATTCAACGTGTGCTTTAATTTAGTTCTGTTATATTTGTTTTAATTACAATTTAACCCTTGTTTCTTTTGATTTATTTATATTTTTATCCTCTTATTTTATTATTTTAATATTGTATTAAATTATTTTATTATATCAAAAAGACTATTATTTTCTTTATTATTTATATATATATTAACGCATTAATAGTATGAAATTATATATATTTTTATGTAATATCTTTATATATTAAATGATTATTATTTATTATTTTATTTAACTTAACATTATTTGCATCACATATTATTTTTATATATTATATGTTTTAAATTTTATATTATAAAGTATTATACTATATCATATATTATTTTCTAAAATTTTATTTTTGTATAAAATTCATTTATATTATGTAATATATTTTATTTATATTATTTATTATATATGTACTTTTTTATAATTATTGCATTAATATATTTTATGTATATTATTTATTTATAACCATTTTTAATATTATTATTTATATGTATATATTTTATTTACCTATATTCTCTCATTTATTTATGATTGCCATTATGTAGTTATTTATTTATTATTTTATATATACATTTTCTACAAAATTACTATATTTTATCTAAAGGTTTTTAAAATAAGGCAATGTTTTGGTATTTAGAAATTCGGGAAATAGTGCCCTAATGTACTGGGTTGCGATTTTCCGTTTGGCTAAATAACTAAATACCCTTTTAATAAATTTCGTAAATTATGAGATGACTTTAATTACGAAGGTTTTAAAACATCGTATCCTAACGTACTGGATGTGATGTTTATATTCTCTCGGAATAAAGAAATCTCAAGTTTTAAATCAAAAAACTTATTCTTGAGAATTCAAAACATTATTTCCTAACTTACTAGATATGATGTCTTGTGTCTCGATATAGGAATTTTCCAAATTAAAAGCGAGCCGAGTTTCAAAGTCGTGAGGTGTTATTTCCTAACTTACTGAATATAACATTTTATTTCTTTGAAATAGGTAAGTCTAGGTTTTCTAATAAAAGGATCATATTTTAATTTTTTATTTTATTTTCAACATTAGGACATGATTTTATCGATTAGGTACCAATTTTTGGGCGTTGTGGGGGTGCTAATCCTTCCTCATACATAATCGACTCCCGAACCTATTTTTGTTTTTCGTGGACCAAAATTAGTATTTTAAAATAAAACATTTTTTCAAGGTGATCCAATCCCACCTAATTAAAAAGGGATTGGTGGCGACTCCTATTTTGATTTAAAAGACGATCCCCATTTTTCAAAACTAGATTTTAAAATGGTTTCGACAGCTTGGCGACTCCACTAGGGATCAATAAGAGAGTCAAGCCGTAAAATTGATAATTTCATGTCCTTTTGTCCGAATTTTAAAATACGATTTTTAAAAAAATATGATCCTTTTTAATTGCATGTGGTTCTATTTTTATAAAATGTCTTTGCATTGCATTGCATGACCATTGTGGTCACACCCTTAAATGGGAGCGGGAAGCTACTCCTTCGTGAGGTTTCACCTCCGTGCAGGATAGTGGATCGCTTTCGGATACATTCATACCTATGTCTTCATGAGGTTTTCACCTCCGTGCAGCCATAGGGAAATGTATTCCCCTGAACCGAACTCGGTATAATGGGTGAGGATCGAGGAATCTACTGGTTCGGGTACATTAACTTTAGAGCTAAACCATATGTAGAAAACCTAAGTTCTTACCCTTAGATAGAACTATGTCAAACCCTAGTGGTCACCCTGATAGGTGTTCTCTGTTATTTATTTCTCCTGTGCTAACGTGTTCTCTTTTGTTTTGATTGCATTGTATTCACATCATAAAAAAGAGGTGTTGATTTCAAATTCGATTGCTAAATAGAAAAGTTGGTCATAAGAAAATGAATTTTTTGATAAATTGGATTATAAAACAATCGTCCGAATATAGTCCAAGTGAACACAACGAGAGAAGACTGATAGTCCGTAAAGGAATACAAGACCTTATCACCCAAGGATTCAAGTTGACAAAGACTATTCAAGAATTACCACGTCTCGGCTTTCTTAAAGAGGCTAAGAAGTGAACAGGAGTCGCAGTCCAAATCAAGCAAAAAGAGCTAGAGGAGGCATTTATTAGAAGTTTGCAAGATTTGACTTTTGCGAAGAAGGGGATTGATGTTTTCACTTGGACTATGAGGAAAAGGCCGTGTATGTGATACGTTTTGTGTAAAGAAATTTATTTTCTAGTAAAGTTTTTCTAATGTAACTGAATTCAGAGTCAGCGCATCTCTTTCTTTGCATTCATGCATTTGCATTACAATGCATCATTTGCATTAGACTTAACCAAGAAGACCCTAATTAGGTAAAAATATTTCAGAGTTAACCTGGATGACATGGAGCAAAGGTTGGAGAGAATAGAACAAAGGCAAAAATAGATGCAGGGGCAATTGACCGAAATTCAACAAGAAATGCGGGAATTCCAAAGGAATATGATAGGCCAGCTAACCCAGTTACTAGCCGGGAACTTGGAAAAAGGAATGGCTCAGTGGACAACAGTATAGATGATGAGGAAGAAATCATTTATTCCCCAATAGGTATCCCAACTCAACCAGATATGCATTTGCATGGGGTACACGTTGGAACCCAATGCCAGATTGATACTTCGGCCTCAGTGAACTCCCCAATAGGTTTTAACCTAATCGATGATCAAGCCAAGCCGGTTGCTCTAGTAGAAACGAAGGAAAGAGGAGAAGGACCCTCAAAAGCCTTGAAGAAGAAGGAAAAAAAATGAATAATGCGGTAGGTATAACAAGAGTCATTCAGAGCCGATTACAGTAAATCAGCCAAGGATGGTAGTTACCACCAATCAGGTTTCCCCAAGGCAAAACTCTGAAAGGCTCCAATTTACGCCAATCCCCATGAAGTATAAGAAGCTATATCAAAGTTTGTTTGACGCACACGTGGTGTCCCCATTTTATTCGAAACCGTTGCAACCTTCGTTCCCAAAATGGTATAATGAGAATGCCCAATGTGAGTACCACGCGGGAATAAAGGGCCACTCAATCGAAAATTGTAATACGTTTAAAAAGTTGGTCAAAAGGTTTATTAAAATGGAAGTTGAGAAGTTTGACGATCCATCAAAATCTGATGAGGTAGTGAATGCAGTGATTGAAGGAGGAGATGAGAAAGTTGTTACTCCTTGAAGAAATCAAAGAAGGAATTAGAGAACAAAGTTTCCAAACCCTTGTGTACTTAGGAGTGTTTTGAATAATAAGATTGTGGAAGAAATCCCTGTACTTTTAGGGCTAATCTAGAGTAATGCTCAAAGCATGCTTGTTGTCTTGAGCCTAGAGGCAACAAAAACTCTTTAGTGGAATAGGTTTATGTTCAAAATTTTATTTCAATAAAATGCATATTTTTGAGCACATATTCTTTTATTCTTTCTATTTTATACTGTACATTCTTTTGTTTTTAGAATATTCTTTCATTCTTTATCCATGACCATACCAATAATCATCCTTAGAATCATTTATTCTTTAGATTTGTTCACCTTCGTACCTAGGCACCCAGATATCAACGACATGAGCGATGTTGTTACTGACTCCCTTTTTGAACGAGATATGGGTCTAGGGGATATCAAGACTTTGAAGATGGTAGAGATTGTGACATATCTTCTGACTTGTTAAGAATGGTTTAACAAGATGAAAAATAGACCTTACTTTACAAAAGGTCATTGGATATCATAAGCCTAGAAAATGGGTGAAGATTGAAACCTAGCTCACCACAAAAATAAGGCAAGACATCATTGAGTTGTTTTCAAGAATTCAAAGATGTTTTCATACAATTATATCAAGACATGCCTTGGCTAATAAGAAGCAGGCTAAACGAGAGGATGGGGCACTGTTGGTCTACCATAGAAGGGGATTGCATCAGTCATACCACACATACTGAATTAAAGAAAATGAGATTTATGTGACTCTTCTATTTTCTTCACACAGACTTTTCTATATGTGGGGCATGGATACTATGGGTCCAATCTTGTCAAACGCTTCAAGTTGTCATCGATTTACCTTCAGGGTCGTCGTCTACTTCGCTAAGAGGGTGGAAGTAGCTTCATATGTCAATGTTACAAAGTCGATAGCCATCAAATTGTAAAAAAACAAAACAAAAAAAAGATCAAGATGCTAGCAGGATGCCATAAAAGATCGCATTTAAATAACTGTACAAAGTCAAAGTTTACAGTTTGTCCAAAAATCAGGTACTATATCACAATGCAACAAAAGTTGCCACAAAAAAAAAATGATAGATGGCTTAGACTTGTAAGGATTGGCATAAAAAGCTATAGTTACCCTCTGTCTTATTGAGCGTCGGCCAGAACCGTCGCTGGGACAACATCTTACCCATTATGGAATTAAAGTGTTTTCATCAATTGAACCTAATAGAAGAAAAGGTTAAAAGCTATCCATCACAGTTAGATGATGCGAGTTTGCGACAAAGAGGTTCATCCTAGAGAATTCCACAAGGGGGAACCTGATGTTGAAATAGATCTTTTTTCTACAAAACGATTTCAGAGGAAAGCATATTCCAAACTGGGAAATACCTTATGTTGGAAAGGCCTATTTTGGAGGAGCATTGATATTGACCGAGATGAATGGCAAAGACTTGCCTAATCCGAAAAATTCAAGTTCAAACAAGAAGTATTTTACCTAAAAGTGGAAAGAACAAGGTGAAAACACAAAGGGCGCCTTGAGTCCAAACTCAAATGCAAAAAAAAAAAAAGCAAAAAATTATGAAAGGTGATTTAGACTTGTAAGGATTGGCATAAGAAGCTAGCGTTACCTTCTGTCTTATTGAACATCGGCCAGAACCTTTGCTGGGGGGCAACATCTTACCCATTATGGAATTGGAGCATTTTGCCAATTGAACCTAATTGAAGAAAAGGTTAAAAGCTATTCGTCACGGCCAGATGATGCAAGCTTATGAAAAAGAAGTTCATTTCAGGGAATTTCATGAAGAAACCTGATGTTAAAAGAGATTTTTCTTCTACAAAACAATTTTAGAAGAAAGCATATGCCAAACTGAGAAGGACTTATGTAGGGCCTATTCTAGAGGAGCATTGATATTGACTGAGATGGACGGCAAAGACTTGCCCAACACGGCGAATTCAGGTTTAGCCAAGAGATATTTCACCTGAAATAGGAAAGACCAAGGTGAAAACCCGTAAAGGGCACCTCGAAAAAAAAGAAAGAAAAAAAGAAAAAGGAGAGGCCAAGGCGAAAACCCGCAAAGGGCTCTTTGAGACCAAAGGGGATTTGAGTTGAAAACCCGAAAAAGGGCAGCTCAAATTTTGATCAAAAGTGGGGCATACAGTAGTCTTGCTACATTTGAATTAACAATGAAGAAGTATGTTATATCTTGGGGCATTGACAAAGTACTCCGGATCCCCTAAACATATATTGAGCTTAAAATGGTCCTCAATAAATCGGAACAAAGAAGCTCAGACTGCGATATCTAGGGCACCTAGTTTCCCATTTTACCCATTTTAAATATTTGATTACTTTATTCTTTTCAAAGAAACACCCCAATTAATTTTCTTTTATAGCCTTTGCTATATTTACTTTATTATTTTTAAGATATACCAATCAATTTTCATTTATTGCCTTGGTTGTCTTTGATTAGCTTATTTGTTTCGAGCTAATGCTCCTGATTAATTTCTTTCTTGTCCATTGTTGTGACCTTTTTCAAGCATTTTATATTGAAATAACAATTTATAGACTAATAACACTTTCATAAAAGGATTTTCACATATTACTCTGGAAGCTTCTAAATAAAATGAGAATCTGAAACAGGACTATTGTTCAGAACTCACCAAGACTAAGGGACTGGAAACATCGAAAAATGATTATCTCTTCGGATTCTTATTGGATAAGACAATTTCGTTGGTGACACCATATCGGCAAATGACGAACAAGGTCAATCCAAGTGTAAAAGGGGATCATTGTTGGGATACCCTACATTCATTGAAAATTTTAGATACATACATTTGGTTATTACATCCAGGGAATGGTGTAACGGATCAAATTGATTGGAAGTGATACAAGTTCTGCACCTCTGAGTGGTAATAGAAGGGTGGAAGAAACCAAATGTTATTTCCCCAAAGTTGTAGTGGGAAGTACCAATTTCTGTCTCAAGATCCAAGCGGGGTTGACTCAGAAATTACATTGGAGCAAGCTGGTTGAGCAGAACATGATTGATGAATGAGAATAAAAAACAAATGAGTGATAACACCTAAAGTAGAAATCATACTCATAACATTTTGTATCATAGCAAATCCCATTAGGAGCATTTGATTCATTACAATCTTTGTATCCTAATCCTTTAAAAAGAATCATTTTCATGACATGTTGCATTCATGTTACTCATAATACATGTAGCTAGAAGCATTTGGTTATTCTGATCATAGCATCTTAGTCATATGACATAAACACATGAAACCGAGCCTACAGGACATGTCCTTCAGTAGACGGTGTAGCGCTATCGGTGAAGTTTTAGATCTTATCTTCCTGAAGTTGCAGGAAGCATATCAAAAGACATTTTCAGTCTTATCTCCCTAAAGTTGTAGTTGAGTAGATTGAAGAAAGAAGATCTTATCTTCCTGAAGTTGCAGGAAGCAGATCAGAAGGCATTTTCAGTCTTATCTCTCTAAAGTTGCAGTAGAGCAGATTGAAGAAAGAAGATCTTATCTTCTTGAAGTTGCAGGAAGCAGATCGAGGACATTTTTAGTCTTATCTCCTTGAAGTTTCAGTGGAGTAGACTAAAGATAGAAGATTTTATCTCCTTGATATTGCAATGGAGCAAATCGAAAATAGAAGATCTCATCTTCCTGAAGTTGCAGGAAGCAGATCAAAAGACATTTTCAGTCTTATCTCCCTAAAGTTGTAGTGGAGTAGATTGAAGAAAGAAGATCTTATCTTCCTAAAGTTGCAGGAAGCAGATCAGAAGGCATTTTCAGTCTTATCTCTCTGAGGTTGCAGTAGAGCAGATTAAAGAAAGAAGATCTTATCTTCTTGAAGTTACAGGAAGCAAATCGAAGACATTTTTAGTCTTATCTCCCTGAAGTTGCAGTGGAGTAGACTAAAGATAGAAGATTTTATCTCCCTGATGTTGCAGTGGAGCAAATCGAAAATAGAAGATCTCATCTTCCTGAAGTTGCAAGAAGTAGATCAAAAGACATTTTCAGTCTTATCTCCCTAAAGTTGTAGCGGAGTAGATTGAAGAAAGAAGATATCATCTTCCTGAAGTTGCAGGAAGTAGATCGAAAAGAATTTCAGCCTTATCTCCCTGAAGTTGTAGGAAGCAGATCGAAAAGAATTTCAGCCTTATCTCCCTAAAGTTGTAGGGAGTAGACCAAAGATAGAAGATCTTATCTTCCTGAAGTTGTAGGAAGTAGATCGAAGACACTTTCAGATCTTATCTTCCTAAAGTTGTAGGAAGTAGATCAAAGATATTAACTTGCATCCCTAAAGTTGCAGCTGAGCAAACTGAAGACAACAGATCTTATCTTCCTGAAGTTGTAGGAAGCAGATCAAAGACATCAATTTGGCATTCTTGAAATTGCAAGAAGCAGAATAAAGCTAGCAGACTTACTGAAATTGAGATGAAGTTCCAATACCATTGAAGTTGCAGTTGGAAGCTATTTGAAGAAAACGAGGATCAAGAAGTCGGGGCTCAGCCAAGACCAGGCAAAATTGGTCCTTTTATAGTCTTTGCTCTATTCTCGTTACACGACAATGAGCAAAGAGGGGCAGCTGTAAAAGCCTAATTTTGACCGGGTCCAAACAAAAAAAAAAACAGAAAAAATAAAATGTCTTTTATAGTCCTTTTACAAAAACCCAATAAACAACCAGACCCATTAACCCAACACCAAAACCCGATTAACCTGTTACACCCTAAAACCCGATTGACCCAAACCTGCTAACCCAAAAGCTTACACGGCCCAAAAGGCCCAATAGCTAAACTAGCTTCAGCAGAAATCTAAGGTTTCTAAGAAACCCTTGCGCCGCAGCCTCGCACCCAGGCCAATCAACACGCCGCAACTCCACACCCTCGATTGCGCCGTAGTCCCCGCAAATTGCCTTCACCCCGAGATCTTCGTCCACTTGCAAATGGAAAGGAAACAAATCGCAGTAAAAAATGGCAGAAATATATGTATTCCTTTTATTTCATTTTATTTCGGGTTATAAAAACCCATCGAAAACATGTAACAAGGGGGGAGAAGAGATACGGAGGATTCGCAGAGACGAATACACGGATATACACAGAGAGAGATATATGTAAAATACAACACAATCAAAAAAGAAATCGAGCCAAGGTTTTGTTTCATCTTCATTTTTATTTTTTTATTTCTGAATATTGTTATTCTATTTCGTTTTATTTATTTATTTTTTTAAAACAATATATAATATATATGTTAAAATATAAAAAAATAACCTTTTTGGAACTCCGCCACCGCATGCGGTGTGAAGACGACGTTGATGATGATGTGATCGAGCCTCATGAGAATGATCGAAAATCGCCTTGGGGGGCACCTCTCTGTTTTTTTCTTTGCTGAAGAGAAGAATGATTATTTGTAAGTTTTTTTTGTTTATATAGACACTTGAAAGGGTGCCGTTTTGGTGCTGACTATAGCCCAAAACGACGTCATTTTACTCAGGACCCGCACACTGACCCGACCCACATAGAGGATTCGTGTGTTTTTGTAAAATAGATTATTTTCGCTTCCAACCCTTCCGCATTATTGTATCTTTACAATTACATCCAATAGGCATTTTCTTTATTTTTTAAAATTGGCCCAAATTGATGGTATTTGTTTCAATTTAGTCCTCCAGGCCTTTTCAGGACCAAAGAAGAACAGCGTCGTTTTGACATTTGGCCTAATTGCTATTTTAACCCCTGTGATTCAACATGTGCTTTAATTTAGTTATGTTATATTTGTTTTAATTACAATTTAACCCTTGTTTCTTTTGATTTATTTATATTTTTATCCTCTTATTTTATTATTTTAATATTGTATTAAATTATTTTATTATATTAAAAAGACTATTATTTTCTTTATTATTTATATATATTAACGCATTAATAGTATGAAATTATATATATTTTATGTAATAACTTTATATATTAAATGATTATTATTTATTATTTTATTTAACTTAACATTATTTGCATCACATATTATTTTTATATATTATATGTTTTAAATTTTATATTATAAAGTATTATACTATATCATATATTATTTTCTAAAATTTTATTTTTGTATAAAATTCATTTATATTATGTAATATATTTTATTTATATTATTTATTATATATGTACTTTTTTATAATTATTGCATTAATATATTTTATGTATATTATTTATTTATAACTATTTTATTATTATTATTTATATGTATATATTTTATTTGCCCATATTCTCTCATTTATTTATGATTGTCATTATGTAGTTATTTATTTATTATTTTATATATACATTTTCTACAAAATTACTATATTTTATCTAAAGATTTTTAAAATAAGGCAATGTTTTGGTATTTAGAAATTCGGGAAATAGTGCCCTAATGTACTGGGTTGCGATTTTCTGTTTGGCTGAATAACTAAATACCCTTTTAATAAATTTCGTAAATTATGAGATGACTTTAATTACGAAGGTTTTAAAACATCGTATCCTAACGTACTGGATGTGATGTTTATATTCTCTCGGAACAAAGAAATATCAAGTTTTAAATAAAAAAACCTATTCTTGAGAATTCAAAACATTATTTCCTAACTTACTGGATATGATGTCTTGTGTCTCGATATAGGAATTTTCCAAATTAAAAGCGAGCCGAGTTTCAAAGTCGTGAGGTGTTATTTCCTAACTTACTGGAAATAACATTTTATTTCTTTGAAATAGGTAAGTCTTGGTTTTCTAATAAAAGGATCATATTTTAATTTTTTTTTATTTTCAACATTAGGACATGATTTTATCAATTAGGTACTAATTTTTGGGCGTTATGGGGGTGCTAATCCTTCCTCATATGTAACCGACTCCCGAACCTATTTTTGTTTTTCGTGGACCAAAATTAGTGTTTTAAAATAAAACGTTTTTTCAAGGTGATCCAATCACACCTAATTAAAAAGGGATTGGTGGCGACTCCTATTTTGATTTAAAAGACGATCCCCATTTTTCAAAACTAGATTTTAAAATGGTTTCGACAGTTGGTTCGTACAAGGGTGAGTGGATGTTTTTCGAGTTGGGTTCTGCGTCAAATTTTTCAACGTAGTTCGGTTTGAATGTTAAATTAATGTTTTAGTTCGATTAAATAATTTAATTGGACAATTGATTGTCGTTTTTAGGTTTCAAGATCATCTATGTTGCTTCTACGTCAAACTCGTACCAGGTGTGTAACGAAAACCCGAGATTCAGCGAACAGCGAAAGCCAGAATCCATGGTTGACAATGCCACACGGTCGTGTGGTAGGTTGTGTGAGCCACACGGACGTGTGGTAGGTCGTGTAAGCCACATGGCCGTGTGTGAAGCCATGTGGTAGACTGTGTAAGGCACTAGCTTGGGTTACACGGGCATATGACACGATCGTGTGCCCAAACTGTGTGAGAGACTGACTTGCTCTGAGTCACACAGGCGTGTCTCAGGCATACTGTGATAGGCCACACAAGTGTGTACCAAGCTCTGTAGACCATACGGGTCAGCCATCTTGGCCGTGTGAATCCACACGGACGTGTGAGCCAAAAATAGGAAATTTTCCCCTATGGCCGTAAATGTTGTTTGAATCGAACATAAGCTTATCGTAGGGTTCGTATGATTTGAATTAGGCTATAAAAGTCATTATTTAATGATTTGTTATTGTATTGTCTGTTATCTAAGCATATATCTGATGTGAAATCTGATAAGAAAATATGATATATTTTACCTGAGCATGATTTGAATTTGTATAACTGTATACGCATATATGATATCTGTTAATTTTGCATCTGCATTGGGGTAGGAATTGTGGTAAACGAGGAAATATGGGTAGTTAATTATCTGTCGATTCTGGTGGCTAAGCCACATGCATATTTGATTCTGGCAATATATCTCACTTTGATCTGGCAGCTTGTTTACAACATTCTGAAATGTGACATACAGTCACTATGCGTTGTGTAGGGATGGATGGGTACTTGATACCCTATTTGGTGTGTAGGGATGGTTGGAGATGGTGTGTATCGTATAAGGGTAGGATTGTGGATCTATATCTGATATGTTCTGTAATTGTATCTGTATCTGTATTTGATATGTTTCGTATCCGTTTTTCATTCTGGTATCTGACTGAATAGGACCTGAAAGTAAGATTGAGATTGCTTTTACTTAATTGGTTTATAAGTTACACACTGAGTCGTTAGCTCATTTATTTTGTCTGTTTGAATTTCAAGGAACCCTTAGACTTGATCGAGTCAGCGAATTGGAAGCTCGGCCATTCTGCTTGACTAATTTATCATGTTATCTGGATTTAAACTGTAACTACTTTTCGAGATGGTTGTCTTTAAATACTGGATTTTATGTTCTGTTTATAAGCTTTTAAATGTTTGTGGATCATTTGAATATTTGCTTATTAAAAATTAGATTTTTCTAAAATGATTAATGTAACTCTCCAAATTTGGCCATATCGTGTAGGTCAAGTTTGGAGTGTTACAGTCTAATAAAAAACTTAATTCTCCAATGTTTCTACATTTTTTCAATTTGATTCTAAATATAAAAAAATTGACAAATTTAGCCCTCAATGTTTACAAAATTTGATATTTTAGTTCAAATTCTAAAATCATCAATTAATTTAGCTCTCAACATTTACAAAATTTTCAATTTAATTCTAATTCTAGAAAGTTTAAAAAAATTAAATCATTTTTATCCCTTTTAACTCACCATTTGATTTTTTTGGGTGAGCTAAAATCAAAATTAAAGCAGGAAGCGTATAACCAAGGAACAAATCCATTCATATAAGTTTTGCATGCTTTTGACTTTTTTTGGGTAAACTACACCAACTATTCTTAAACTTTCTTTAAAAGTACATTTCGGTCACCCAACTTTCAAAAGTTACATAATAGTCACTAACTTTATCAAATTGTTACATTTTTGTTACTCAGTTTTTACGATTCTGAATAATGAAAGTTGTGTTGCAAGCTTAAATTTTGTTTCTTGAAAACTCTAGCAATAACAATCGGTTTAATAGTGGAATTTGAATATTGCATTGAGATGTATTTTGCTAGGGCTTTGAGAAAAAAAATAAAACAAAAATAAAATTTACAAAGTAACTTCTAAGTAAAACAACATGAAGTTATTGATGTGATTGAAGATGTTCGACAACCCTGTGGAAAACAAATGAAATTTAGCTTGAAAATTTTAAGATTTGTTTGTATAATAAAAATTTGTAAGAAATGTTAGTTTAAAAAACTTAGTTTTAATTTAAAGAATTTTTTAGATTTATACATATTTAAATATTTTTATATATTTTTTAAAATATGATTTTAATTATTTTATAGATTTTTAAATAATTTTTAGTCTAAGATTTTTTTATGTTTTTACAATTATTGTTAAGAAAATTTTAAAATATCAAAATGAATTATTAACTATAGTTCATGGACCAAATTAACTATTAATCCTTTAAATTAAGGTGCAACGTTGGGCAAATATCCCAAAATACCAAAAAAATCAAAATTACGGAAAGGACAAGTTTCAAAAATATTGACCTAAGGGCAATTTCCCCAAAAATCGCGTCCACGTCGGTAGCGTTTTTGGGAAAAACTAAAAGCGCGTCCATGGGGAGCGCTTTAGGCCACCTCAAGAAAAACGCTCCCACGAGGCGTGCTTTTCTTGAGGTGGCCTAAAGCACTCCCATGGACGCGCTTTTAGGTCAAGAATCAAAAAATTTGACCGTTGGACCCTAACGGTCAAAAAACAACATAAAAAAAACTATAAATACCCCCAACCCTTCATTTTTTCACACTTCAATCCTTTCTCTTTTTCTCTCAATTTTCTCTCAATTTGCTCTCAATTTTCTCTCAAGTTTCTCTCAAAGCCCTTGAAATTTACGCTTAAATTTCAAAATAGTCTTCTACCATTTACTGAAAAAGCCCTTTATAATTTTTTAATATATTTATTTTTTGGAAAATTTAAAATTCTTTATCGGAGTACAATGGTAGGGATTTACATCGCCTAGACAAAGAATCACATTGGTGTCCAACAATTGAAAATGGTAAGTTTGAATTTTAATTTTTCAATATTATTAAATTTTTTAATTATGCAATTTTAATTAATTTTGAATTTTATTATTTTTAAAGCGATCAGAGATCGGTGTTGCAATATTATATTCAGCAACATGCCCGGTCCCCATCGCCATTGATCGAGAATTACTGCGGAAGCGGGTTTTTGGCACGTAGCCACGATAGGTAGGGGTTCAAGTTGGACCCGATTTTGATCGGTGTTGATAGAGAGGTGGAGACCGAGGCGCACACTTTCCATCGCCATGCGGAGAGTGTACCATCACCTTAGAAGATGTGCGATTCTGATTGGGATTCTGGGTGGGCCGAATTCGGTGAGTCACCGTCCCGTAACATCTCTCGATTGGATGGCCATATGCTATGAGCTCCTGGGTGCCATTCCGGATAAATTGCAAGGAGGTCGATCGATATGGTTTGGTTACGAGACACATTCCTGCAGCGAATGAAGATTCGATGAAGATGAAAGAATACGGTATGCACGGCATACATACTTGAATAATTGGAGGCTATTTGATGCGGACCTCTCTAGAAACCTCGTCCACCGAGATGGCTCCTAGAACTTGTTGATTTCAAAGCAGCGGTGAATTGAGTTGGGGTCTCGCGTGCTATCGAGGTTGTACCGGGAGATGTCTTGAAGCGGCAGTCTTGGGATAAAGCAAAAATCGGAGGTTGCCTATCACTCTGCATCATGGGCATGGTTTGATTTCCATTTTTACGTCCTCGACTCGACCAGCCATATTCATTCCCATTGATAACGAGGTAAATTTAATATTATATTTTACAATTATGTCGTAGATTTATAGTATAATTGCATGCTAAAAGTTTATTTAATTAGGTGGAACCATCCGACAAGTCATGTTGGAATACCGACTCGCTTGAGGATATCTGACTCCTATTGGAACAACGGTCGAATCACAAGTAAGTGTCAATTTCGTTATTATAATTTAGTATTTATGTATATAACTAATATTTTGGTAATGTTAATATAGTTTCAATGGACACCGTCGAGGATCCGAAATTGGGCGATAATTCGGAGGAGTTCCTCCAAAATCGAGCAGTTATACGTTAAGGTCCCGCTAATCACCTATCGCGACCGTGGAGATGCACCATCGAGATCGAGTTATGCGGCAATTTGGATTCCGACCGATTCCGTGGCTCTGAAGTGCTCGATGATGAGCACAATGTGGACTTACTGGCGGACACGGATTGGCCAATATTTTGGTCGAAACATATCGAGGCGTGAGGGAACCGGTATGACTTTTACCTAACCGGAACCGATCGTAGTTCTGAGTTAGCGTGCGTCTTGGAGTACATGCCATGGTTTAGAATCCATGGCAAGTCAGATCTGTTGTCGGCGGAAGAGAGGCGACGCAAATTCAGCGGCGAAGGAACGTCGGGCCCTTTAAATTCAAGGAGAAGGGTGATGAGACGGGCCCAAAGAATACGCTACTACACGATCCACCGCCCATCAACAGCGCTTATACAATCACGGGCCCATCGATTCGGTGACAACACCGACAACACAATCCACGCTTTATGCGGTCGTACCACCCTTACATGTATCCTCCTAACCCATATATGTTTCCTTTTCTAGTCCCCCAGTTTGGAATGCATGGCGGGTTCGAGTCCGTTCGACAACTCCTTTTAGCCACCGATCGTGAGGCCGACATCGGGTGTGGGATTAGAGGAGGTGCCGTCGGGGCGATTCTTTCTACCAGCTCCTTCACCAGACGGATGCGATCACCCCGCCGTGGTTTATGCAAACACCTCCGGTCATTATTTTATCAAGGTGGGTCATCATCGCAACACCTGAACTGCACCCACCGCCAGAGGGACGGATTCACTTTGAGGTTTCACGACCCCACGGAAGCTAGAAGAAGGAGGAATCCAGTAGAATAACGTCGACCGCCCCGTGTGGCACCGGTTCCCACCAGCATCCGCACTAAACCCTAAACCCCTAATTTGAGTAATTAATAAATTAATATATAATTTGAGTTTAATATTTTTATTTAATTTTAATTTTGACAAAATAGGTTTGGTTTATTTTTGTAATTAAGTTGTAATATATTTAATAAAATTTGAGTTTTTTTGTAATATAATTTTTTAATTTATTTAATTTTAATAACTTTGACAAAATAGGTTTGGTTTATTTTTTTTTTTTGTAATTAAGTTGTAATATATTTAATACAATTTGAGTTTGTTTTTTTTTGTAATTTAATTTTTTAAATTATTTAATTTTAATAACTTTGACAAAATAGGTTTGGTTTTTTTTTTTGTAAGTAAGTTGTAATATATTTAATACAATTTGAGTTTGTTTTTTTTAATTTAATTTTTTAATTTATTTAATTTTAATAACTTTGACAAAATAGGTTTGGTTTATTTTTTTTTTTGTAATTAAGTTGTAATATATTTAATACAATTTGAGTTTGTTTTTTTTTGTAATTTAATTTTTTAATTTATTTAATTTTTTAAATTTAATTTTTAAATTATTTAATTTTAATAACTTTGACAAAATAGGTTTGGTTTTTTTTTTTTGTAATTAAGTTGTAATATATTTAATACAATTTGAGTTTGTTTTTTTTTTTGTAATTAAGTTGTAATATATTTAATACAATTTGAGTTTATTTTTTTTGTAATTTAATTTTTAAATTTATTTAATTTTAAATTTAATTTTTTAATTTATTTAATTTTAATAACTTTGACAAAATAGGTTTGGTTTTTTTTTTTTTTTTGTAATTAAGTTGTAATATATTTAATACAATTTGAGTTTTTTTTTGTAATTAAGTTGTAATATATTTAATACAATTTGAGTTTGTTTTTTTTTGTAATTTAATTTTTTAATTTATTTAATTTTAATAACTTTGACAAAATAGGTTTGGTTTTTTTTTGTAATTAAGTTGTAATATATTTAATACAATTTGAGTTTGTTTTTTTTTGTAATTTAATTTTTTAAATTTAATTTTTTAAATTTAATTTTTTATATAATAAAAATTGAGTTTACTTTTATTTGTTTTGTATTTTAATTTTTTATTTTAATTTTAATATCTTTGATAAGATAGAAATGATTTAATTTCGTTTTCCTCCAAAAAAGCAAAATTACATAGCCAAAGAAGAGACAAACAAGCTAAGAACACGGTCAACTAGTCCGATTTGGACACGAAGCGAGATGTATGGCCCGGGTTCCTACACCACCCGCACCGTCGACTTTGGTTGGTCGGTTCTCGAATATCCATATTGTTGCGTATTCTAGTCGAGGAAGGTTGACCTTTTGGTTTGCGTCTCAATTCTTTATCCAACAATGACTTATACGGTTGCAAGCGATCTGAGTGGCCACTTACGTTCATCTGGGATCGGTGGGAATCGTGTCTCCACACGTTGTACATGTTTTCTAATTTGTAGACTTCGTCGACATAGCTCATGGGGTCAAGACGAAGATTATGACAAGCCGCAAGTACATGAGCACATGGGTAACGGTGCATCAAATATCCACGATCGCATGTCCTATTTGTCAAGTGTACACGATAACGCCGCCAACAATACCTTGGTTGGTCATCAAACTCAGTGACACGAAACCATAGGTTGTCATGGTCGTGACAAGCTGTGTACATAGTGTTCGCCGTGCCTTCCCACGGTTAATTTCTTGCAAGACCTTCGGGCTCCATACATGGCCTCCTTGCATCCGCCTCAATAACTCATTGTTCTCTTGAAAATAGTGCCGCTAAATGAAAATATGTCTCCCACAAAACCGCAGAATCGGCGGATGAGCGGGTTCCTTTTAGCACAGAATTTATGCATTCGGCCAGGTTTGTGGTCATATGACCATATCGTAGGCCGCCGTCATATGCTTGTGTCTACTGTTCAAAAGGAATATTGCACAGGTACTCTACGCCTTCGGCGTTATCTTTGCGCAAACTGGCCAACATCTCGTGAAAACGGTCTTTATTGATCTCGTACCCTGCCAATATACGTTGATATCGAATATTACATACCACTATTCAATTGCGAATAAATTGAAAATTTCAAAAGAAATTATATTAATAGAAATTTCATACCCATATCGGTCACTTGCCGTTTCTATCTTTTAGATCGGTGTTGCCCATAGTAGTTGGATGCCACATGCCTCAGGCAATATCGATGGTGTGTGCGATGCCACATGCTTCCCTGTCGTTCTATTGCCGTAAGTATTCCAGGGCCCCGATCCGATATAACGATTATGTCAGGTTGAGGGCAGACATGCCTCCTTAACCTAGATAGGAAGAAGTCCCAGTCATCAGCTGACTCCCCTGGTGTTATTGCGAATGCAATCGGAAGGATTCTCCCACGGTAGTCTTGTGCCACAAATAGCAATAGCCGTCGTATATCTACCATATATGAAGGTACCGTCAATTTGTACCAATGGCTTGCGGATGTAAAAGCATCTCGGCATTGCTTAAATGTCCGAGCAGTGCTTGAACACAAGCGCATCCACGGAGCGCGACGATCGTTGTAGTACGCCGGTTACTCGTTTCAATGTCTGCATTGTCTTTGCTGGGACATATCTCTCCAACACCTTACACCACCGCCACACTTCATTATATGAAGCGTCCCACCGACCGTGCAAGTTTTCCAACGCTATCGCAGGCTATCCAAGCCTTTACGAAGAGGCGTGTACCCCATTTGCTCTGAATATTGCCAATTAAGGCCGGCACTATAGTTTTGGGATCGGCCTTCACCGTCGAGATTATTAAATCAGCCAACATGTCTGAATCCATCCTCGGATGATCTTGTGTTACACCAGTCAACGAAGTACGTTAAATAATGCAACATTACATAATATTAGTGTTATTCGAAATCATTGAACACATAGTGGTACTGTATCGGTAATACATGTATGCGGACCTTTGTACTTCTTCACCTCCCACATCCCCGCCCTTTTTCTCAACGACGCCATGATTTTCCATGCACATGTGCCGTCTTGCACAAAGACACTTCGCCTCATACCTATCGAGCTTTGATTTAACCATAGTGTAGTTAACCCCATTCCCGATCTTGTATTGTTTCAATGCACCAAGAAAAGTGTTCTTGTTGGAAAAGCGGTTACCAACTTCTAATTGGTCCAATCCAACGAAGAATTTGTACGGTCCACGTCCGGTGTGGTAGTTCAGAAACTCCGATGCATCATCTTGAGATAGATCGACATTATGCATGTGCTTGTGAGGCGAGTATGCCCCGAATAGCGAGATCTTCTTCTTCTTCGTCGAACCACCCTCAACATCTTGGTACAATTGGAGCGGGCTCGGTTGAAAATAGTCCAACTTCGCACCGTCGAGCCCGGCTCCCGAGGTGGATCCACATCGATTCATCGTTCGATCCTCCATAACTCGCAACAAACGAGGGCCCTCACGGTGGATGCCGCTCGGTAATACATCATCCCTCCTAAACATCTTTCGTAAAGATTCCAATCGTATGTGGATTGCCATCCACTAGAAGTTGATGACGTCCCCCAATACGTATTTCTGTCATCCGACGTCGATTGACGAATATGCATGTCCCATCCACCAATCGAGTGTCGTGCAGGGGTTATGTTTTCCATACTACCACCGCACACGGGCACTTCTGTGTTTTGCCTCCCACTTACAGTGTCGACACTGGGTCGTGTATTCCCCTCGAGCGATACTAGATGTTGAGGTAGCGGCGAGATCACTTGGAGATGAAAATTCTACATATAACTCAAGATAGGGCGATCCACTGGCAAAATGAGTCTCCACCATTGCCTCAAGCTTCGAGGACCTTTGATGTCGAATGCGTCATATCTCACCGGATCAACCGAAGTGCAAAATCTATACTTAATAGACTGAACTTTCATTGGCGTTGTTCCGAATATTTTATGCCTAATTCTTTTACGGTTCTACCAAATCGACGTTTGATTAAAACTCAATCGCAGTATTCTCCGATAAGAAAACAACACCATTTTCGATGTCACGACTTCACCATCGTAGTAAATAACACCATTAATCGTTCACTCATTTTTAATTTTTTTTCTTTTGCTGAATGCTTTCTCGCTAACCGAGAATGCTATTTGGCTGATTTATAGCCTAATTTTGCGGACACGACCTTTGTAGCAAAAGTGCGTCCGTGGGAGCCTTTTCGATTACTCGGGTAATAGTGCACCTCTGGAAGCATTTTTGGCCACCGTTTGTTCGAAGCGTCTCCTCAAAATAATTTTGCGGAGACCCTCAGTAGCAAAAGCGAGTCCACGTGAGGCGTTTTACCCACAGTTTGTTCAAACGTCTCCTCAAAATTATTTTGCCGAGACTACATGTCCAAAAATTATTTCATTTTCACATTGCAAGTGGACGGAAAGATTCCCAAAAATGCCTAAAAGCGCGTCCATGGGGAGCGCTTTAGGCCACCTCAGCAAAAGCGCCTCGTGGGAGCGTTTTCTTGAGGCCTAAAACTCCCCATGGACGCTTTTTTAGGCTTTCCCAAAAAAGCAGCGATGTGGACGCGATTTTGGGAAATTGCCCTTTCCGGTCAATATTTTTGAAACCCGTCCTTTCCGGTAATTTTAGTTTTTTGGTATTTTGGGATATTTGCCTGCCAACGTTACCTTTTTTTAATGGAAGTTAACAGCTGAGTGATAATAATGTAACAATTTGACAACATTAGTGACTATTATGTAACTTTTGAAAGTTGGATAATCGAAATATAATTTTAAACAAAGTTTAGGGATAGTTGGTGGAGCGTACCCCTTTTCTATCTCAAAATTTGTTTTTTCCCTTTAAAGTTCCTGTATGATTCTGGTCACTTCTACTAATTTTTCGTATATAGAAAAATTTTATTTACAATTTAGTTAATTTGTTATTATTCTTTGAAACTTTTTATTTTTAAAATAAAAATTGAAATATTATTGGTTAACTAACATCCTTGAGGTCAAGACGGTGCTGCCGCCATTGATTTGTCGTCGATGGTGTTGTATCGTCCCATATTCATTCGTTGGCTAGTTGGGGCATGTTTATGTTCGAATTGGGGGGGGCGGAATGCTTCATTAGATTTCTGTTGGTTAGCTTCGAAGGTTATAAATGGTGTTAAAACATCAAAGGGTGAGCAAAAAGGCTGAAAATAATTGTTTAATATTTATCTTTTCTTTTTTTTAATTTTTAGAATTTGAACTAAAATGAAAAATTTTGTAAACATTAGGAGCTAAATTTGTTGACTTTTTTATATTTAGGATCAAATTAATAGAATGTGTAAACATTAGAGAGCTAAATTTATTGTTTGACCAATAAAAAGTGTAACACCCCAAAAATCAGGTTAAAAGAAAGTGAGTTAGTGAAATCAAGAGTGGTTCTCTCTCGATTTTGAGTTAAGATTTTCAAAATCTTGCGAGTGAATTGATTTGGTTTAGTGGTTAAGTGTTGTGTTTATGTGTATGAGGTTTTGGGTTCGAATCACTTCTTTGGATTTCTTTCTATTTGATTTAACCTCTATCTTTGGACATTTGGATTATAAGTTATTTTTGATCAATTAATAATAAGAATGAGCCTATTAGTTTAGTAGTGAGATGTTAATTTACCCTTTGGTCTTGTATTTGATTCCCTACGTAAGTAATAAGCAAATGTGTTTTTTAAACTGCCTTATGAGGTAGTTTAATTTAGTTAATTAAACTTTTGCAAAAACTTCCTCTGCTATTTACGTTCTTTTCCATTTTTATTTCTGCCATTTTCTTCCCTACTTCCTTCCTTTTTGTTTTGATTTCTTCTCTTCAAATTACCTTTCCTTTTGTTATCTTGTGTTAAATTAATTTTGTACAAGGTCTGACTTCTCCTTTTTTTTTCTCAATTCGGTTGTCGGTAAGTTTCGATTTGAGGTTTTATGTCAAAAGCTCTTCGACGTAACTTTAGTTTTAGAATGTTAGTTTTAGCAATTTGATTGTGAATTAATTGTTTGTTTGGGTAATTGATTGTCGTATTTAGGTTCCAGGATCGTCTGTGTTGCTTCTACATCAAAATCGTATCAGGTGTGTATCGAAAACCCGATTTTCTGTCAATTTCAAACGTCGGGAAACATGGCTGTCAATGCCACATAGCCCGTGTGGGCCACACGGTTGTGTGTTAGGCCATGTAACAGACCGTGTAACTCACTATTTTAGAATTAAGGTCATACAGGCACTTTATTAAGCTACATGGACGTGTGCTAGGCCGTGTCACAAGTCGTGTGATACTTTAAAAAGGCCACATGGGCATGTGCTAGGCCATCTAGACCATATGGGCTGAACACTCGGTCATTCAATCATTTTTCCCTAAGGCCGTAAATGTCATTCGAATTGAGTGTAGGCCTTCCGTAGGGTTCGTGTGATTTGAATTAGGCTATATAACTTGATATCTGATGATCTAGTAATGAGAAACCTGTTATTAGTACGTGTATCTGATGTGATATCTACAAAATATGATTGGTTAACGTACAATGTACTTTTGTTTAGATGCGTTAAAGGTATGTGCTTTATTCAAGTATGATTCGTGTTCTGTTAATTTGATGGTACGGTTCTGTGTTATTTTGTTGGGTGAGAACATGTGACATCTAATACGTTGATTTGATTGTTACTAATTCTGATATATGACCATGTATGTGACTTCATGGCAAATTTGATAAATTTTGTTCTGCAAAGAGTAGGTTTCTATGCCTTCTGTTTCCATTATTATGTGACAGCATGTCCCACATGCTTGTCATTTTGTTTTCTGTATATACATGCCATGACACAATGCATGGGGTTTGGGATAATGTGAAAAGAGGAAATTTTTGGCAATTTAATGATCGAAACTATTTGGTGGTTTATCCACAATTTTGATCTTGGCAGCTTGGTTGCAACTTAGTGGCTTGACCACATTTATATATGATATGGTAGTTTGACTGTAATTTGATAAGTCATCATTGTCGGGCAACTCGGGGTGACCTATTTTGGTGGGTTCTGGTTGGAGGAGTTCTGGGGAAATTTATCTTGGTGTGTGGCGGAGTTGGGTAGGATTTTTTGTGAAAAATTGGCACTCTGACTTTCTGGAAATTTTCACATTTGGCATAATTATACATTCTCCATTTTGTTTGTATGATCATTACAAAAATATCTATGAAACGCTGATTTGTATGTGTTTGAAATTCTCCGCATTACTCTAATTTGTATATTGTGTTTTGTATGATCTCTGTTTGAGTTAGTTATACACTGAGCCTTGTAGCTCACCCCTTTTTGTTTTGTCTTTGTCTGTTTAGGTAATCCTTTGACTTAGGACCGAACGGCGTATGAGAACTCGGATCATTTTTGCAATGAATGTAAATATGTGATTTTCGTAATTGTTTGTTTTGATCTTTTGGGTCTGTAATCTATTATTCCATTTTTGGAACTCGTTTTGGATTTGTTAATTCGTCAATAATTGAAATTTTTCAAACGTGAAACCGCAAAATCACTTAAGTCGACAAAATGGATTCGATCTTGAAACCAAGACTTCGGAAAAGGTTTTTCCACTGCAAATCGAACAATGATTTGAGTGTTTTCAAAATGCTTTTTTTAGAATCAATATTTCAAAGGGTTAATGTAACCCCTCCAGATTTGACTACAATGTTTAGATCGAGTTTAAGGTGTTACAAAAATCCTACTTTAGCCAAAATAGAACAAAAGGCATGGTTGGGTGATTATTTTGTAGTTTACCCTTTATTTTTTGGATAAAATATTCATATGTTCTATAGTTATATACGATATTATATTAATATAATTTTAATAGGGTAAGCATTTAGTGCACCAGCAGTATTTTTTTATTATTCCACAAGCAACATTAAAAAATTACCATGCGTCTCTTTTTCTAAAATATTTATTTTTAATATCTTAGGGACACATTTCAATTCCTTGACCCTGCTTGTGGAGTTTAAAAACTTCACTGACAACGTATCAAATATTTTCCCATTTTATAATATAATTTCTATCGAGAATAATACAATTTTAGGTTGTCTAAATATCTCAGTGTTATTGTTTTAAATATAGAGTTCAATTTAACTGATTAATGTATTAATTTGTCCATGAATTGATTAGTGAATTTTTTTCTTTGGGTAAACTATATCATTTAGTCACTAAATTATGCGTAAGTTTTCGTTTTGGTCACTGAACTATTCAAAAGTTTTTATTTAAGTCATTGAGTTGTTAAAATCAATGCTATATAACTTTCTTTGTTCGCACTGCCTGCACTAATCAAAAGCTTTATTCCCTTTCTCCTTTATAGTTTAGCTCTTTTTTTTCATAAAACAACTTTGGATGAAACGAATATGGGAACCAAAATTCAAATAGCTTTTTTCTCTGATCTTCAACATTGACCGTCAGATCAACTTGGATCTAAGGTATGTTCTTCTACTCACCTATGGGTATTAACTTGTAATGCCCCAAATTATTTGCTTCAGTGGTTTAGTGTTCTGGGTGTGTGTGTGAGGTCCCAAGTTCAAGTCTTACCTTTAGCATTTTTTTTACTTTTGGAATTAAGCTTTACCCTTGGTGAGTGGGTTTATATTTAGTTGTTGTTGTTTGATGTCAGAATGGGATTGTTGGTCTAGTGGTTAAGTTGAGTGTTAGTTTGCTGAAGGTCTTGTGTTTGATATCACATACTTATCATAACATAACTTATATAGTGTGTAGGGATGGGTGGGTGTTTTAAACCCCAAATAGTGTATTGGGATGTTCGAAGATGGTGTGTAGAGGATGGGGGTAGGATTTTTTATTTCTGATTTGCATATATTGCATATAGTAAAATGACCACTCATCATATTAAAATTTGTTTTAAAATTTATTTAAGTTTCAAAGATTAAATTTTGGTGTAACATAAAATAAATAAAAGCATGTAAGAGTTGATAATCTGAAATGGTTTTAATGAGGCGATCACAAATTATTTTAAAGAACTAGTTTTCAAATAATTTTAAACACTCTAATTAAGTATATGGTACACCGTGTAACACCCTTTACCCGTGTTCGAACCTTCATCTTAGAGTCCCTAATCACATGTTCAATACATAATCTCATAGGAATTTATCAAGCTTCTTCATTTCAATATTCATATAGATTTCAAACATACCTGTATCATTTAACTCAATTGTACTCACATTCTCAATTTTACTATACACTTAACAAAATGACCAAGTCCCCTATACATGCCATAAACTTAAAATATTTGAATACAATACTTTTGAGAAACACCAATGAAAATATATTATTTCCATTCAATAGTCGATAATATCTTTGGCTTATAATTCTTTCACATTCCATTCATACGCGAGACATGAATTTCCCAAATGTATTCCTTCCACTGTTCATATGGATCATGAACATTTTTTTACCAATTCATTCACATTTACATATACATAAGCAATTTAGGATATTCCACATTCAATCCAATATTCAACACAAGTCTAAAATCAATTGAACTATACAATTTCTCATAGGCATTACTTAATCAACAATAACCTTACCAAGGTTTCATCACATATCGTGCGCTTTTCACAACTTTGACATTCTCGTTGAACATTCGAATATTAATGGATACATCGGAAGTTTGCACATAAGTGCCACATGTAACAATTGAATTTGACCCTAATCGAAACGGTGGTTTCGGACCACGAATCCGAGTCCGTAAAATACTAAATTATTATTTTTTATGTGTTAATTATATGTGAATTAGTATGCGTGCAAGTTTCGTATAAAAATTTGAATGTTTATATATTTAAATTTAGAAAAAGGATTAAATTGTTAAAAGGTTGAAAGTAGCTTTTATTAGAAGTGGAAGGGCCTAATTAATTTGTTTTTAGCATGATTGGATTTGCATGGCAAATTACCCTAAAAACTAGTAAGTGGACGGCATGATGAGTGATTAATGTTATTATATTAGTTATTTTAGTAAGTGGTGTAATAATAATAATATTTTAGTAAGTGATTAAAATAAAGAACATACATAAAAGAAACATAGAATATTCATCTTCCTTTTTTATGTTCTTCTTGCCGAAATTAACATAGAAAAAGGGGAAAAAGCTCAAGCTCACATATTCGGCTTTTGCATGTGAAAATAAGGTTAGATTTTGAGTTGGTTTTGTGAAAATAAGGTTATACTATCAAACCCATGTGAAAATTTTAGAATTTGAAGCATGTTTTAGAATAGGCCATGGATGGATATTTTGGTTTGTTATGCTTGATGGAATAATGTTAAACATATGTTTGAAATCAACAAGTTATGAGTAGTGAATTTAGATAAAATGGAGTATAATAGCTCAAATTATGAAAATAAATAGTTAAGGGTCTAAAATGCAAATTAGATGGTTTGTATAGACTTGTATCAAGATGTAGAAGGTTCGGCTCTTAAAGAATTAATCTAAATTCCATGTATTTTGTGTTTTATGCTTAGGGGACTAAATTGGAAATATATTAAAAGTTAGGGGAAAATTTGTAAATTTGAAAATTTGTGTATTTTTGGATCGAATTGATTGGAATTGTTTTTAAGTAATCTTAATTGAAATTGTTTAGATCAAGATTCAAAGGAAAAAGGGTTGGATAAGGGAAAAGCTAAATTGAACGATTAATCGAGAAACATTAGCCGTTGTTATCCGAGGTAAGGTTTAAGTAGTTTAATTTAAGCTTTTGTTCTTATAAATATGTGCATTGATATGAATTTAGGTATGTATGGAATATTAGTTTGCCGAATGAGAAAGGAAATCTAGGATGTAAATTCCTAGTTGGTTTAATGCTTATTATTTGGTACTTCGATTCGAAATTGTGTATGAATTATTTTCGTTGAAATGTCAATATTGATTATAGTTGACAAATATCAAATTATGGCTTGGTGATATGTAAATATAATATTGTTGCATGAATTTTAATTTGGCCGAATACAAGGTGCCAAATTGAGGTATGAATTCTTTCATTTATTTACATGGTTGATGGTTAAATCATACGTGGGAAATTCATATTTGTGAAGTTAAGCAATTGAGATGTTTATTAAATGGTATTGGGTATATGAGTGCATATCCGGGCACTAAGTGTGCGATACCGGGCATAAGGCACTAAGTGTGCGGAATCAACGAGTAACGGCACTGAGTGTGCGAGACATTACCGAAGAAATTGGCACTAAGTGTGCGGAAGTAATGAGTAACGGCACTTAGTGTGTGATACGTTACTAAATTCTATTTTACCAATGAATGTATAGGTAAGAGGTTCGCTAATCGAATTTAATTACTAATTTTGGTATGTATCTATGAGGAATTAGATTTAATGTTATATATATATGGTGCATGGAAGGTAAGTAATTAAAGGTAAGTATTACATACTTGCATAATATTGAAAATTATGAAAGTTGTAATTGGAAGCATAAGATTTGATTAGTGTATGAAATGAATATGAATTAGTTAATGTGAAATGGTTATGTATGTACATGGATATAATAATATTTATGCACACATGTTTACTATGAATTTATATATTTTGTTTGTACACTTGGTTATTCGGCTAGAACATAACAAGGAAGTTAGTTGTGAAATCTTGAATTAGCTTAATTACTTATGAAATCACTTAAACCTTACTAAGCTATGAAAGCTTACTTCTATTGCGATTTTTTGTGTATTGTAGATCTCTTTGGAAAAGTTATCTCGTGCTCGGGGATCGTATAAGAAGCTCATCACACTATCAACGATACTTTGGTACCCCCTTTTTTGTATAACTTTGGTTGTATGGCATGTATGGGTTAAACCATTTTGTGTCATTGCAATCAGTAGTTAAATGAATGTATTATTGCCATACGAAAATGGCTATACTTTTGGGTTGGAGTTTCTAGTTTAAGCTTGAAATGTGTTTTGGGTGAGCATAGCCAATTATGTTATAAGCTTTTATTTGGTAAATGCATTTTCATGAGATTAAAATCGGCATGGTTGTGCACAAAGTATAAATAATTGATTGTTGATTGCTTAGAAATTAATTTGAAATTTTTCTTATGTTGGATTAATAAGGAAGTCAAAGGGTGACTACTTAATGAATCAAATCGTGGTTATTTTTAGGCCATTAAATTTTGTCATCTTGTAGGACACTTTGATTGCTTTTATAAGTGGTTGACCATGAGAGATAAATGGTAGGATTTTTTTTTAAAGGAAATGTCTAGCTAAAAAGTGCTCATGAATCCATGTTATGCTTATGATTTGCCTATTTTTTTTTAAATGTGACATGTCATTAATTGAAAATGTTTTGTTTTGATACTCAGGAATATGGTATATTCTAACTCACTAAGTAGATTAATAAATAATCTATGGGAAAATTGTAATGGAAAGTATACACGAACGAAAATGTATCAAATATATTTTAGTGATATATGCATGAGTGTTTGGTGATCACTTAATATGTTCACACACATATAGAAATGGTCAAGTGTCATTTATGAATTTGGCCTTTATAATATAAATGTCTAGGTGAATGATGGTTTGCTTATTGTTGAAATTAGATATTAGGTGAGGTAAGTGACATTATTATTATGCAAGTTGATGGATTGAGTTTTAATGGAATGTACAATTTATACGTGACATTAAGAAATAGTACTAGGGTTGTAGTAATTGGTCATGTAAGCTTATTGTTTGAGGTGAGGTTTAGTAATGCCCGTAACCCTAATTCGACAACGGATACGGGTTAGGAGTGTTACACCAAACTTGTAGCCAAAGCCATTTCACATCACTTATCACATATAGGCTAATTCTCGAGCTATTTACACTCTCGGGTCTGCTCACACAAGTTGTCGGTCATACGTTGCTACTCAGTGCTGCTCACACAAGTTGTTAGGTATCCGCAACACATGCCGGTATACCTAGTCACTGGTAGCGCGTATTAGACCAGCACCCGGATTCACTTAGTCACAATTTCACATAGTTTCATATATCGATGCCATAGCCCAACTATGGTCTTACACGATTTCACTTAGAATCATATATCGATGC
Source organism: Gossypium rotundifolium (assembly GCA_025506655.1). Lineage (NCBI taxonomy): Eukaryota > Viridiplantae > Streptophyta > Magnoliopsida > Malvales > Malvaceae > Gossypium > Gossypium rotundifolium. The sequence goes on along the minus strand of CP106726.1, from coordinate 76,817,496 downwards.
CATAGCCTAGCTATGGTCTTACATGATTTCACATAGAATCACATATATCGATGCCATAGCCTAGCTATAGTCTTACACGATTTCACTTAGAATCATATATCGATGGCATAGCCTAGCTATGGTCTTACACAATTTCACATTGAATCATATATATCGATGCCATAGCCTAGCTATGGTCTTACATGATTTCACATAGAATCACATGTCAAAGCCATGGCCAAGCTATGGTCTTACACGGAATCACTTATTCACACTTTGCCATGGTTCAACCATGGTCTTTTCCATCAATTCGTCTATTAGGACTGAGCAAAAGTTCTCAACCCTGCGTATACTTACTTTGAACATTTAGATTTCGATATTCAATTGACAATATGAATAAATTCATAAGTCATTCATTAACTTAACAAATAAACATTAATGTTTAACAATACGAACTTACCTCGACATAAAATTGGCAAAAAGGACCAAATCGTCCAATACTCGTTTTTCCCCTGTTATAAGTCCAAACCTTGTTTTTCTTGATTATTGAGCTTGAAAGTATGAAAAACCTTAGCCATGGTGTCCATAGGGAGTTTCAGCCAAAGGAGGAAGATGGACACCATTTTTGGCTTGATTTTCCCTTTTTAATTATTTTATTAACTAAATAACCAAATTGCCCCTCATTAAAAACTTTGATATTTTATCTCTTCATGCCCATTTTTGTCCAAACTAACGTACAATGGTCTAATTATCATTTAAGGACCTCCAATCTAAAAACGCATTACAAATAAATACCTTAGCTTCTATAACTCACATTTTTCACCTATTGCAATTTAGTCCTAATTATCAAATTGGACATCCAAACGATAAAATTTCGTAACAAAAATTTCACACGAGCATTCAATCACACAATAAAACTTCAAACTCAATTGAAATAATTTTTTCTACTTCGAATTTGTGGTTTCAAAACCACTGCTCAGTTTAGTCCCTAAATCGGGCTGTTACACACCAAGTCTCCAGTACCGATCCTATAAGTATTCCTGAAACTTAGTTAGAACTACTCTGAAACATTGTAGGTAGTTACTCCAAAACCACTATAGTTAGTACTTTCTGAAACTGTAGTGAAATATTTAGAGATAAAAACATCTGATACTTTGTGCATAAAATATTGTTAATAAGAAACTGAAACTAATGCATAAAACTTGTTAATGTAGATAAAATCTAAATAGAAAATAAACAGATGTGGTACTCGGGGTCGTGGTAGAGCCCGTAGAGGGGCTCAAGCTAAGTCCTCATCTCTGGGCAGTATGTCGAATCTGGATACGAGTGAGACGCCGGTTTTGCCTACTATTAAGACTGGGTCTTAAGATCGTACGGCTGGGGATGACACATTGTCCTAAGTGATGCTGAGGATACTGGGGAGGGTCACTGGACCCAATTCTGTATTTGGGGATCGTTGGTCGGTAACTGAACGACTCCGGTCTATTGAGCTGAGTTATTCAGGGGTGTCATAGGAGTCACCCTTCATGTGGCCAAGTATTGGTTGGAGGCCACGGAGAGAACTATGGATGATCTGGACTGTTCCCCCAAGCAGAAACTGAAGGGTGCAGTCTCCTTGCTTCGTGATTAAGCATATCAGTGGTGGTTAACAGTTAAGGAGGGGACTCAGCCTGATTGTCTAACTTGGGAATTCTTTAAGACTACATTCAAGAGCAAGTATGTAGGAGCAAGTTATGTTTATGCTCGTAGGCATGAGTTCATGAACCTCACGCAGGGTGAAACACCCCAAACCCGGCCCACAAGCCCTGACCGGATCTGGTATGCTTCTAAAGAAAAACCATTCGTATCTTATTTGTTACTTTGCTAAAATTTTTCGTGTTTTTGAAAATAGTTGATTTGGGTTGGGCTTAAATTTAAAAAAAAACCGTGTTGTTTAGATGTTAATACATTCAACTCTAATATTTAAGAGAAATTTACTTTTAACTTTAATTGGATAATAATCGTATCATACTAAGTAATTTGAAAGCATGCATAAACAATTTAACACTTTGGCCTTATTACATCAAATAAAAACCCGTAGTAATTTAAAACTTAAATATAAATAAAAATAAGACAATCTTTGAGCTTTGCATGGCCTCCACTGAGCTCTTGCCGACCCGGTCCATTACTGCGTGTCACCTGAAAAATAGTCCCACAAGGGGTGAGTCAAACAGACTCAATGTGTACAATCAACACTAAGTCTCAAACAGATTCAGGCATGTCACATCATACATATTCACATAGCATTTATATAGAATGATGCAATTCCCAAACCCAAGCCTATATAACCATCCGCTACACATCACCCGTACCAACCATCACACCGTGGGGACTACTAAGTCAACCCTCCATCCGCTACACACCATCAAAGGCAGTCGCTGCAGTCGACGTGCTCATCGCCCTTATAATTTCGTGGCATAGCCACCATATATATATATTAATGACATAAGTCACCACATTCATATATTGTGACATAAGTCACCACATTCGGATATTGTGACATAAGTCACCACATTCACATATTGGGGTATAAAACCACCAATTCACTTCCCCTTTACATATCACCCATATGCCCCATGTCATGCAAAACATGCAAAAATTATGCCTTATGCTTTATTCACATTCTTATAGTTGCACTTATGTGCCATAATAGATCGTATTATATTCCTAGTAGGAGTAGGAAAACGTGCACAGTACTTTGTACCATCGCATGGTAACTTAGCCACATTCACATTATTATAACATATATATTAAATATTGCCTTACATCTATTAAGAGATAGTGTGGAGTACACACCGATTTACTTAGCAAATTCACTCCAAATCCAGAAAATCCAATCTCTCGCTTTAGATCTTTCTTCGCCTATATTCGCCAACCCCAATCTTATTAGTAAAAAGCCATTCGGCTATAAAACCAAATCCTAATAGGATTATTGTAATCAAATTCTTACCTTGGTGCCGATTTCACTACTAATCAAATCCAAAAAACTTTGTGTTATTCCTTCCTTCAATCGGCCAATGCTAGATCATTCGACTTGGTTAGTTTTCAGCTTTTAAGTAAATAAGAACTAGATCTTAAATCACTAATAGACCTTGGCCGAATGTACCTATGTGCTTACCTTGTGATTTGAAATCCCAAAAACTTGTCACTTGTCTTGAGGAGATGTCGAAATACCTATAGGCATTGGTTAGATTTAATTCTAACTTTAAGTCACATAAAAGTGGCCTATGGCCGAATACATGCCTTACCTTAAATCTTAGAAATCCCGAAACTTTGTTGTGCTTCTCTTTGTAGTTGACAACTACTAAATCCGGAAGACCCTTCAAAGTTTTGGCCAAAGATATTGATGGCATTAGAATCTTAATTTCAGCTTAAAGAAAAGAAATAAGATGATGACTATAGATCCTTACCCCTTTATATTAAAATCGATAGCACCTTTACTTCAATCCCCAGAGCTATTTGGCTATGGCCTAAATGTTGACCACTCGATTTCGACTTTTGATGAATACTATAGGATTTTGGCTTTAACAAGGGAAAGCAAAGAGAGAGTATGGGCTTAGGAAGAATCGGCTATGGTGGGGTTTTGAGAGGGGGTATTCAACCTTTGATGAAAAAGAAGAAGAAAAAGGTGAAGAATTCGGCTAGGCTTTGCTTGAGTTTTCGGCTTTGGCAAACTAAAAGAGAAGAGGGAAATTTTGCTAGAGGATTTTCTGGATGAACAAAAGAAAAAGAAAGAATAAAGGTTGGCCTCTCCTCCTTGCCGAAAATACTATACCAAGAATCCACTATTCGGCCAACACTATCAATTCCCTTATTTTTCTCTCTTTATCTGTTTAATAAAAATAATCCACATTTATCTCTTATTCATCATAACAAAAATAATTTAAAATAAATCCTTATTTATCTTATGCTTAGCTGAAATTTCCAAGGGAATTTAAGCACATCTTAAACTCCTCTTAGAGACTCCCCTTGCCATCCATCTCTTCCTCATATTGCCACAAAAATAAAAGCTTCATTTAGCTTCCTACGCGACTCGAACCTTGGCCCCTTTGCACCTGTTAGTGGCGTCATTCACTTAGGCGCCTTGCAACCACTTTACCAAGCCCGTTTATGTGTCACAATTCCTCTACTATTTCTTTTAAGGCCTTCCTACTTAGCTTCCTCTTTTAGATTTAGAATCTAATACTTTCTAAGGCATTTGTCTACGCACTAAGATTCACAGAATTCACAATGCACATTCACAACACTCATAATCATGCTATTTCATGTTATTAAGCAAAAATGCATAGGCCATAATTCGGGATATTACACAGGTAATAGATCTGTGGTCGAGTATGAGGTCAAATTTCTAAGACTGAGCCGCTACGCTCGAGGCATGGTAGGGTCTGAGTATGAGAGGTGTGTCAGGTTTGAGGACGAACTGAGAGACAGCCTGAGGGTTTTGATAGCTCCGCGGAGGGAGCACGAGTTTTCTCTACTGGTTGAGAAGGCGAAGATCGTCGAAGATGTTAAGCACATAGAATGCCAGAACAGGGAATAAGAGAGGGGTAAGAACAAGAGGGATTTGAAGCCCTCGAGCTCTGTATAGAGGCCTAAGAAAGTGGCCAAATCTGATAGGCCAATTAGAGTGAGAGCTCTGCTGCTTCTACTGGGATCCTACCTTTTGGAGACTGTGGTAGACACCATCCGAGTGAGTGCTAAAGGAGGATAGGGGCATGTCTGAGATGTGGGTCTTTAGAGCACCACATTCTAGAGTGTCCACTGAGGGCTGATCAGGTGCAAGCTTCGGACTAGGTTCTGTGTAGTCTCAGAGGGTAGTTCAGTAGCTACTTAGGGGCCATGGACAGGCTAGGGGTGGTAATGGATTGGGCCGAGGACAGAGAGCACCGGGCAGAGATGTTGGTTAGACTGAGGTGAGGTAGCTTGCATTGGTTTATACTGCTCAATGCCGAGAGGATAGAGATGCTCCTAACATCATCACTAGTATGTTCTTTATATTTGATGTACCTTACATTACTCTTATAGACATAGGTTCTACTCGTTCCTATATAGCCTTTTCTGTTTCGAAAATCTAAGGCTATCAGTTGAGAGTGCTTCTAGTAAGGTTACTATGATAAGTCCGTTGGGGCAATCTGTTTGGGGTGTTCTGCTAGTGGTGCAAGAGGTTAAATTTTCGGTGAATCTGATGGAGCTGCCATTTGGGAAATTTAATTTGATTCTAGGTATGGACTAGTTGGTCAAGCACTGAATAAACCTAGATTGTGCGACTAAGAGGGTCGTTTTGAGGACTAAGGATGATGAGGATGTGGTAATAATCGGCGAGCATCGGCATTATCTGTCTAATGTGATCTCCACTCTTGTGGTCGATAAATTGGTGCGAAAAGGTTGTGAGGCATTTCTAGCCTATGTCAGTGTTTATGTTTCTGGGAACTCTTCTTTGGGAGATATCAGAATTGTAAGGAATTTTTCGAGCATTTTTCCTGAGGAGTTACCGGGATTACCTCCGAATCAGGAAGTGGAGTTTGGGATTAAGCTTTTTCCGGGTATAGCTCCAGTGTCTATCGTTCCCTATCAAATGGCACCGAAGGAGCTTATAGAACTTAAGGCTCAACTTCAGGAGTTATTGGATCGTGGTTTCATTTGCCTAGTGTGTCTCCATGGGGAGAACTGGTTTTGTTTGTTAAAAAAAAGGATGGGACCATGTGGATGTGTATAGATTATCGGCAATTGAACAAGCTGACTTCTAAGAATAAGTATCCACTTCCAAGGATCGATGACTTATTTGATTAGTTCCGAGGAGCTTTTGTGTTCTCTAAGATTGATCTTCGTTCTGGGTATCATCAGTTGAGGGTTAAGGAAGTTGATGTGCATAAGACTACGTTTAGGACTCGTTATGGACATTACGAGTTCCTAGTCATGCCTTTTGGAATAACAAATGCTCCGGTGGCATTTATGGATCTGATGAACCGGGTGTTTCAGCCATTTCTGGATCAATTCGTCGTGGTTTTCATTGAAGATATATTGGTATACTCTAAGACTAAGGATGATCATGACAAACATCTTAAGGTCGTACTTTAGATTCTTCGAGAGAAATAGCTTTATGCTAAATTCAGCAAGTGTGAATTCTAGTTACGTAAGATGACCTTTCTAGGGCATGTAGTCTTTGCTGAGTGGATCCGAGTTGATCCGAGAAAGATTGAGGATATACTAGATTGGAAACAGCCTAGGAATGTGTCTGAAATCTGCAGTTTTCTAGGTCTGGTGGGATATTACATTTTTGGATGGATTCTCCTAGATCACAGCTCTGTTGACTAAACTTCTGCATAATGAGGTTTCTTTTGTTTAGACTGGTGTGCAGCAATCGAGCTTTGAGAAGGTAAAATCTATTTTGACTCAAGCTCCTATTCTGATACAGCCTGAACCCAGTAAAGAATTTATGGTATACAGTGATGCATCGTACGTCGGTTTGGGATGTGTATTGATGTAAGATGGAAAAGTTGTGGCTTATGTGTCCCAACAGCTTAAGACACACGAGGTAAATTATCCGACACATGATCTCGAGTTGGCTGCAGTAGTGTTTGCATTGAAAATCTAGAGGCATTATCTGTATGGTGAGAGGTGTAATATTTACACTGATCACAAGATTCTCAAGTATCTCCTTACTCAAAAGGAGCTGAACCTTAAGCAGCATTGCTAGATCGAGCTGCTCAAAGATTATGATTGCACGATAGAGTACCATCCTAGTAAGGCCAATGTAGTGGCTGATGCTCTAAGTAGAAGAACGATATCTGATCTGAGGTCGATGTTTGCTCCCCTTAGTCTGTTTGAGATTGGAGTTTGTTGGCCGAGTTGCAAGTTAAGCTGACTTGGATTAATCAGATTCAGATAAATAATTCAAGGATGAGTCTCTAGGTTTATAATTCCATAAGGTTGAGAGTGGCAACACTTCAGATTTTGGATTGAATGATGATGTTGTGTTGTATTTTCGAGGCCAAAATTCTGTATCGAACGATATAGATCTAAGGCAGACGATTCTGAGGGACACGCATAGTAGCCCTTATGCTATGCATCCCAGTAGTAATAAGATGTATCGTCACCTTCGTGAGTTATATTGGTGGCTAAGTTTGATGCGTGAGGTTATGAATTTTGTTGCTCGTTGTTTGACGTGCCAACAAGTAAAAGCTGAGCGCTAGTTACCTTCAGGGTTGTTATAGTCGGTTAAGATTCCTTTATGGAAATAGGAACGAGTGACAATGAACTTTGTTAGTGGGTTGCCTTTGACACCTACTAAGAAGGATTCTGTTTGGGTTATCGTGGATCGATTGACCATGTCTACCTACTTCATTCTGATTTGGACAGGCTATTCTCTGCAAAAGCTAGCAATGTTGTACATTTCTGATATAGTAAGACTGCATGGGGTTCCTGTTTTGATTATTTCTAATAAAGATCCTCGCTTCACTTCTTGGTTCTGAAAGAAGTTGCACGAGGCTCTGGGTTCAAGGTTGGACTTCAGTATTACGTTCCATCTTCAGACCGATGGTCAATCTGAGAGGGTAATTCAGATACTGGAGGATATGCTTCAAAGTTGTGCGATTGATTTTTGAGGTAGTTGGGAGGATTATCTGCCGTTAGCCAAGTTCACTTACAATAACAGCTTCCAGTCTAGCATCCAAATGGCACATTACGAGGCTCTGTATGGTCGTAAATGTCGTACTCCACTGTGTTCGACTAAGTTGGGTGAAAGTCGAGTTTTGGGTCCTGAGTTAGTTTCTAAGACCGAGGATAAGATTAGACTGATTCGAGATCATCTGAAAACGGCTTCTAATAGGCAGAAATCTTATGCAGATCTAAAGAGGTGTGAGATTGAGTACTCTGTGGGAGACTTTGTATTCCTTAAAGTTTCTCCATGAAAGAAGATTCTGAGGTTCGGTGTAAGGGCAAGCTAAGCCCTAGGTTTATTGGGCCGTACCAGATTCTAAAAAGTGTGGGACCAGTTACTTATCAGTTGAAGCTACCTCCAAAACTAGATCGTATTCATGATGTGTTTCATGTTTCAATGTTAAGGCGTTACCAATTTGATCCATCTCACATAGTCTCCGTCGAGGATATCGAGGTTAGACCGAATTTGACAGGAGGAGCCAGTTCAGATTCTTGAGCGAGATGTTAAAGTTCTGAGGAAGAAATCCATACCGTTAGTGAAGGTTTTGTGGCGGAATCATGGCACTGAGGAAGCCACGTGGGAACCTGAGGACTCAATGCGTCAGCAGTATACTCATCTGTTCTGACCAGGTAAATTTTGAGGTCAAAATTTCTTTTAGGGGGTAGAGTTGTAATGCCCCAAATTATTTGTTTCTGCTTCTGTAAAATTTTAACACAAATATCTATCTGCTTCAGTGGTTTAGTGTTCGGGGTGTATGTGTGAGGTCCCAAGTTCAAGTCTTACCTTTAGCAATTTTTGTTACTTTTAGAATTAAGCCTTACCCTTGGTGAGTGGGTTTATATTTATTTGTTGTTGTTTGATGTCAGAATGGGCTTGTTGGTCTGGTGGTTAAGTTGAGTGTTAGTTTGTTGAAAGTCTTGTGTTCGACTCCCTGCATAGGCAAGGGTATTATTTTTGCTCGGATGTTGGACAGAGTTTTAGTGGGGTTAAAATTCTATAGTGATTGAGATAGAGGGGTTAGTGGCGGATTTAAGGAGTTATCAAAAAAGATTATTTTTGACTTTATTTGGAAAATTTTGGCTTTCTCTCTCTTTTCCTTAAATTTTTGACGCCATTCTTCTTCCCTTATCTTTTGTTTCGTTTTCAATTGATGGCCTCCCTATTTTGTTCTTTCGGTTATTACTTTTCTAAGTAACCCATTTCTCTACTTTCATCGATATTTGGTAAGTGGCTTAAGTGTGGTAGTTTTAATTTCTAAGTTATCGATTGGAGGTGTATAATTTCTATTTTGGCAGCAGAAAATTAAATTGAATGGGGCTTCCCTCGTGCTGGTTTGTAGTTAGAATCGTGCGTAGTTTCGAGGTAAGCAATAAGCGGACGTTTTAGACATTTGTTGGTGCCGTGGTTTCAGATTAACCATAATTTAAGACTGATTTTGGGGATTGTTGTGTCAATTTTTAGGTTCCAGAGGGTTCGCGCTTGTGGTAGCTTTAAAACGATACTAGGTGTGTACCTGAAACACAGAAAAATAAGAATCGATAAAAGCCGAAAAAGGCCACTGTCGACGTCACGGCCGTGTGGTGGGCCGTATGCGAGACACGGCCGTGTGGTCGACAAAGGCCAAGCCGTGCGCAAGACACGACTGTGTGATGGAGAGAGTGACGCAGTGTGATCCACACGGGCAAGGCCAATCTGGGCGTGTGGGCGCACACGGGCAAGCCACACAGGCATGTGGGCCCAAAATTTTAAATTTTTCCCTAGGGTTACACGGGCCATCCCAAACGACTGTGGGCTCACTGTAGGGTCAGTAAGGGCTAAATAAACCCTAAACTGTATGATCTGATTGTCTGATTTTCTGATCTCGTTATGGTAATCGTATGCATGTTTGAATATTTTGTTATCCGTATATACGCATAATGAGCATGTATTATATGTGTTATCTATATTTGTTGTAACAATCCGGTTTAGACCCTAATCGAAATAGTGATTTTGGGACCACAAATTCATGTCGCAAAAATATTTTAATATTATTTCCTGAGTCTATAGCATGTGAATTAATGTGTATGAATTTTTTGTGAATTAATTTGTCCGTTTGTATGCTTAATTAGAGAAAAGGATTAAATTGCATCAAATGCAAAATTAGCATACTTTTTGTAAAGGTATCTATTTGTTATGGCTTTTATTATATGGAGTCCTTATGTTGTTATTAAACCATATGAATATTTGATGGACAAAAATGCCTTAAGGTAGTGGAATTCAAATGAAAATAAAAAGGCTAATGTGGTAATTGTTAAATAAAAGATAAATTAGTTAAAAATAAAGAAAAAATAATGGCCATTATGTGTTCATCCACCGATTGTAGAAGAAAGAAAATAGGTTTTGAAGCTTTTGAATGTTCGACCATTACTAAGCAAAATTAAGGTATGTTTTGGTTTTGATTTTTGATAATTTCTACGTTTTTGTGATCGCTGCTTCGTGTTCTTTCAAACCCATGTCTTAATTTTGAAATTTGATGGAGAATTTGAAATGTACCATTGATGAATCCATGAGTTTTGTGATGTTTGAGGATGAAATATGAAATATATGTGTTGGATTAACATAGTTTATCTTTGGATTTTTGGTGAATTTGACTATTTTGGACTAAATTGTGGAAATGATAATTTGAGGGACTAAAATGTGAAATAAATGGAATATATGGACTTATATGAACTACATGAATATTCGGCCAAGCATGGGTAACATGAAATTTTGTGTATTTGTGATTTTGTGAAATAAGGACTAAAATGTCAAAATGTGAAAATGTGAGGGCTAATTTGTAAATTACCCTAAATATGTGTTTTTGGATTGAATTGAATGAATTGGTGAATAAATAGATTAAATTTGAATACGTATAGATCAAGAACCGAAGAAAATGAATTTAGACCGCGAAAAGTCGAAAGTGATCGAATAGTCAAATTCGTCTGTTTAACCAAATCTGAGGTAAGTCTATATACAAATAAATGTACTTTAAATTAGTTTATTTATGTGCTTATGAAATTTAACTGAAATGAATGTGTTCGAAAAGATATATACTTAGAACCCGAGAAAGAATTGATCGAGTGTCAATATCCGAAAAGTCCCGTACGAACCTAGGAATAGATAGGATAGGTTTCTGATATGAGATATCTTGTAAGACCACGTCTGGGACGTTAGCATCGATATGTGACATCATGTAAGACCACGTCTAGGACGTTGGCATCGATTTGAGATTTACGTGTAAGATCATGTCTGGGACATTGGCATCGTATTTAATTCGTATAAGTCCCTGTCTGGGACAGTGGCATCGATATTTGGTTACATGTAAGACCACGTTTGGGACGTTGGCATTGTACGATTATTTCGAGTATCCTATTTAATTCCGAACGATTCAATGGGCAAATCCGAAAAAGGAAAGACTATGTGAATTGTATAACCGTTTCATGTACGTTTGATGTGTATGCTTTGTTTAAGCATGAAGGGTGAGTAAATATGTGCATAGATGCAATGAATAAAATGTGATATATGTGTGATTATGATATGAGCAAAAGAGATGTTGTGAGATATGATATGTTGGTAAGCAATGGCTAAGCAAATGAACCCAAAGGGAAATTATGTATTTGAAATGAAGATATATAATAATGAACTTGTATTTGTTATGATTATAAATGTTTATATGTTAAGTTTATTTGTATATGACTTACTAAGCTTTTAGAAAGCTTACTCTGTGTGTGTTTGCATTGTTTTATAGATCGTTAAAGCTACAGAAGGCTCAGGGATCGTTGAGGATTGTCACCACACTATCAAACTCTATTTTGGTACCCTTTTTGAAGTGTATATACTAAAGTATGGCATGTATAGTCTAGAGAGTTTTGAAATATGTTTGGGATATATAAATAGCCATGTGATATGGCTAGATAATGACATGATGTGAATAAGTAGATAAGCAATATGCTATGGTTTGTTAATGGTTGAGCATATGGTAATATTGATCTATGTTTTGGTGATGTAAAATTGGTATATTATTGATGGGATGATGCCATATTGTAGTGGTAAGTTTGTGAATGAAAATTGCTTAGAAATGCTTGTGATTTAGTTGAGCTAATTGGCATATAAGATGTTGTGTTTGAAATGTCCTTTAATGTTTAAAATAGATGGACAATTTGGTATGTTTGGTGTATCAGATGATGCTTGTATGTGCTTGTAGGGATAGCCCAAAGCGTGGGTGGCATTTTGGCCTTGCAAGTGGCCTATAATTGCCCACATGGTTGAGCACACGGGCAACTCGACTAATTAAATAAATGTTTTATAAAATAGATAAAAGCATGTAAGAGTTGATAATCTGAAATGGCTTTAATGAGGCAACTAGTTTTTAAAACACCATTCCATGTGACACCACCGAATTCGGCCATAATGTCTAGGTCGGGTTTGGGGTGTTACATAACCCACCATATCAATCATTGAATCATCTTTTGGAGCTTGTTGACAGAACTTTAAAAAAAAACTTTACAACCCAGTGACTTAAATAAAAAATTTTGAATAGTTGATTGACTTAAATGAAAACTTTCGAATAGTCCAATGACCAAATTGTGACATTTTTTTAGTTAAGTTACCAAAACGAAAACCTACCCATAATTTAGTGACTAATGGTGTAGTTTATCCTTTTTTTTTTTTTTGTGTGGGCTTGTATTTTTTTCAAGAGTCAAATTGATTGATTAAATATCGAAAATAAAATATTTTATATTAATATTAATATTTCATAATTAATTTAAATAATTAATTTAAATTTATTAACACTTCAAGTATCGAGTAGGAAACGTGCACTGGTACCTTTTTGCCACATTTGTGGTACATAGCCACATTCACATTATTATTCATATCATATATTAAAATATTTAGCCGTAAAAATATCGAAGGGTAGTAAGGGTACACACCTTTTTCGCAATAGGTTCCTTGATATCTCGAGAATCCCGATCTAATTTTTAGATCTATTAATTCCTATATTCTACCCACCAATTAAAACACATTAATAAACCCTTTTAGACAAAACCAAATCCTAGTAGGATTTGTAAAAAACTCACCTTCTTGATTTGGTGTTTACACAAATCCCAAAAACTTCGTTTTCCTTTACTTGTTGTTCGGCCAACCTTAAAACTTCACAAAAATTAGTTTTCGGCTTTCTAATAATTATGGATCTAATCTAGGTAATCACATGAACCTTGGCCGAATACTTTTAGGTACTTACCTTGTGGATCTTAAATCCCGAAATTCACCGAATAACTAGGGAACACGTGGCCTATGGTGTACCTTCGGGAAAAGAATTTCTTCTTCCATGATTCGGTCAAGATTAATAATCGAAATTAGTCTCTAAATTTCAATAAGTCTAGAATATAAAAGAATGGAAAACTAAACTTGGATCTTACCCTTATTTGAAGGAATCGATTGCACCTTCACTTCAACCTTCGTGAGATTGACTTAGAGACTTGATGAACAATCGGCTATGATTCCCTTATGTATTTGGTTTCAAAGATGAAAGAAGAGAGGAATAATAGGCTTAGAAGGAAATCGGCTAGGAGGCTAAAAGAAAAGAAGAAAAGAATAGATGCTTAAGAAGAATATTTGGCGGAGGAAAAGAGAGGAGAATGAATAATGAATGGCCCTAGTCTCATCCTTTTATAGCCGAAATTACTAGGCCAAGAATCCTTAACTTGGCCACCACTCTTCCTTATTTTCCTAATTAAAGAATAATTCTTCATTTATCTCTTATTATTCACATATTTATGTGAATAAAACTCTTTATTTATCTCTTATTATTCACATATTTATGTGAATAAAACTCCTTTATTTATCTCTTATTATTCACATAAAACTCCTTTATTTCTCTCTTATTATTCACATATTTATGTGAATAAAACTCTTCCTTTTCTAGAAACCCATGCATTCCACCTCAGCCTTCGGAAGCAAAAATAAAGCCTTCATTATTTGCTTCTGGATGACTCAAACTCAGCCCAAAACCCTCTTGCATTTGGGCCATTTCTAGGCCCTTAGGTGGCATCTTGAGCCACATTTCCAAGTCCGTTATTGGGTCAAATTTTATGTCCTTTATATATTTAGGGTCACTTGGCCCTAAGCTCCCCTTGGGCTCTTAAATTCGACATTCAGGTCATTTTAAGTTTCCTAAAATTTCATGCTTCTGATATTTTCCAAGTTTCCAAAATGTTTAGTTTCCTATTTTGGCTTGGTTTCCAAAATGTTTAGTTTCCTATTTTGGTTTGGTTTCCTCTTTTGGCTTGGTTTCCAAAATGTTTAGTTTCCTCTTTTGGCTTGGTTTCCAAAATGTTCACTTTCCTAATTTACTTCGGTTTCCAAAATGGTCACTTTCCTATTTTAGTTTAGTTTCCAAAACTTAACATTTCTAAAGCATTTCCTTACATTTCCTTTCATTTCCTTACATTTCCTTTCATTTCCTTTCATTTCCTTTCATTTCCTTACATTTTCCTTATATTTCCTTACATTTCCCTACATTTCCTTACATTTCCTTACATTTCCTTACATTTCCTTTCATTTTCTTTCATCTTAGGGTTCTTGAAACTCTTGAAACACATCCAACACACCCAATCCCACTATCTCATGAATTATGCACTAACGCATAACCCTAATCTAGGATGTTACAGTTCTACCCCTTAAAAATAATTTCGTCCTCGAAATTACTTACTATCGTTCATCCGCATGCCTAACTCACCACACTACGCTATTCTCAAGACTCGATCTTAAAGAACTATCATACTTTCTAGGCACATTCTCTAAGTTCACGTTCCTTAGAACTCATTTCTAACATCGCGATTTAATCTGATTAAAGAGTTTTATGCATTAGTACTTTGTTCCACTGTTTAACCGCGAACAATTTTATGAAAAGGAGTTTAGGAGTGGTTCTTTGTATTCATACATGCATACAGTCTTTTCATTCACTCATACATCCATCAAACAATTATGAACCTTAGTTCATTCAGAGAAATGTTGTAGTTTTCATTTGTTGTTGTTTTTCCACTACCCGGGGTATTTTCGTAATTTGTCCTCTGAGGTATTTTCGTAATTTTTCAAAATAAGGTTTCTTGATGATTTTGTCACAAAGTATCTTTGGTATTTTAAGTTCCGGGGTATTTTGGAATTTTTTTTGAGATCAGGGTATTTGAAAATTTTTAGACCTTGGGGTATTTTTGGTAATTTTTCCACAAATCGGGTAAATTGTAAAATTTTAATAAATCGAGGATTTTTCTTTTTGTGTGTGGTGTAGAAAAAGAAAAAAAATAGTTTTCACAAATTAAATAAAAATGATTTTAAGAGTTTTAATATTAGGGTTCTTATATAAAAAATGGCTAGTTCCTTTCGGGTTTTAGTTATTGGGTTTAGCTAAAAGTCCTCTTGGTTATGAACCAGTAGCTTTAGGATTCGATTGAGTCACTAGGACTTAAGTACCAAGCTTTCTTGTATTTTTTCAAGAGTCAAATTGATTGATTAAATATCGAAAATAAAATATTTTATATTAATATTAAAACTATTTTTAATAATATGGATCTAATCTAGGTAATCACATGAACCTTGGAATACTTTTAGGTACATAATTAATTTAAATAATTAATTTAAATTTATTAACACCCTACTTGGTACAACAGATGTAAAAGAGGATTGATGTATTAAATAATACTTAAGCATTAAATAGATGTTATCATATTAAGGTGTAACGACATGATTTTCAGTGGTACAAAAAATGTGATTTTGAAACCCTGTTTTCGTAATTTGAATTCGTAAATATTAGAGTTAGTGTAAAAATATATTGAAGATTGATCGAGTAATTTTTTCAATTAAGTTGTAAAAGTCCAATTGCTATAGAATTTTAATTGACAAAAGGCTTGAGGGCTTATATGGCAAATAGCTAGCGATCCAAAATGGTAATTAAACTATTTTTAAATATGTGGTAGTGGATGATGACGGAGAATTCCATCAAGTTGGATTAAAAGTTAATGATGCTAGTATAACATAATTTAATTAATTAATTAAGGTAATTAACATAATTTAATTAATTAATTAAGGTAATTAACATCTAATTGATGTATAAATAGGAAAAGTTAGTGGAAATTCTCTCTTTTTTCTCTCATTCACCGTCCACCATTAACAGAATACCAAAGAAAGCTTGACTTAGCTAGCTATGTACCAATTTGATAAACTATTAAAGTTTTAGGAAGTTACCATTATTGATTAAGTGATGAATTAGGCTTGAGAGTGATAGATTTTAAGCTTAGATTATTGAAAAGTTAATCTAGCTTAATTGTTAATTTTGTTACATTAGATACCAAATTGAATAAATGTAAAATATTTCATTAAATTATGTTAGAAATAGAAAATATAAGGTCTCTGATAAGAACATGTGAAATCGCATTTTAATCTTTAGCTAGGAATCGAAAGTTATGTTTATCCCAAGTTCAAGGACTAAATTGAATAAATTGTAAAAATGAGGGGAATCAAAAATGGATTTATATAAGATTATGCATATCATGTCATATTATGAAAAATTTTGATATTGATTAGTTATATAAAATAGTTGTATAGATCAAGATTTGGATCAAAGTGGAGCTAATAGAAGAAAAGTTAAAATTACGGATTAGTTCATATGGAACTTACTATCTCACTTTGTGTTATATGTATACTTGTGTTTAATTTGATATATATATATATATATATATATATATATATATGTTTGAGTATAGTTGAATTATTTGTGAAATTGGTATATATGGCTAGTAATGGATTGAATTGAAACATTATGTGATGAATGACTAATATGTAATAATACATGGTATAAATGTGAAAATACGAATGATTACATGATATGAAAATTACAGGTATATGTGAGCAATTACAGGGATTATATTGAAATATGTGAAATTGATGCCCATGTAAACTTAGTAAAATGTTAGGATACAATTGACATGCTAATAAGCTCATATGCGGGCTTATACAAAGATTATTACAGATTTTAACGAGATCCAACACTTGTTGTGGATCCTCGGGTACCATATGACACAAGTTTAACTCGGATGAGTAACATGATGTATGTGGTATAGGTCTAGCCCAGAGGTAACCTGATCTAAATTCAGCTCGGACGAACAACTTGGTGTGGTGTAGTTTACCCGTGTATTCAAGTTTGTTTTACTAGGGTTCCATTGAGCAAAACTATATAAATGAAATTGAAAACTTGAAAATGTGATGAAATGGATTTGATAATCAATTTGATATATCACTGAGAGGATTTATATGTAAATGGTACATCCTTGTAAATTGATGATAGAATATGTGATTGGAATGAACTATGTATACTTGGTACAGTTTCATGAATTGTTTATCGAATATGTCATTGTGATAAGTTATGTGAAAATAAAATGAATTGGTATGTTTTGATTTGTTTATAATGTCTATTGATCATGGATATATTTTTATATATAGTTGTATGCTCACCTTGTTGATGTTTTTAAGTGCCATGACCTAGCCAATCTTATGCAAAACTAATGTAGCTATTAAGCTTAAACAGGAACAAGGTAAGCATAGTATTCTACGTTTGAACTTACTAAGAATTTGTATGCTTACTCTAGTTGTTTTTCTTACTTGTAGGTCATCACTTTCTCTACTTGTAGATCATCACTTTGCGGAACTTGTCTAGCTAGATCAACGTGAAGCATACACTATCAACTAGATGATAGAGTTATACTTGTTTTGAGTCTAAATATTGTAGCATGTATATAGGGACACCTTGGTGTGTAAATGGTATTTTTTGGATGTTTAATCATAACTATTGTGATTATGGTTGATCTTATGTAATAAGTTTGCCTTGTGACTTTTTAATGCATGATTTTTTGGTTATGTCTAATGCTAGCATGAATGATGATCTTAATTTTGTATGATTTGGCATGTTAAAGGTTCTAAAGTGAGGTAGTTTGGTTAACCAAGTGGATGAATGGTTTGGGAATGGTATGTTTGAATGTTGCCCTTGAAATATAGTTAGTTTATGCTTTGTTTTGGTCCATGCTAAGGTTATGTGAGTTCTTAATACTCAAATTGCATAGGTATAAATGTCATAAGCTTGAATTGGTATAGATTGGTATGGAATGGTGGTGTTTTGATTGTGGATATATGGAAATGGTATTAGTTATGCATGAAAATGGTTTAGGTTGAATTGAGTTTGTATAATGAACTATCACAGGTGTGAGAAGGTCAAGTTGGGGCCTTATAGCTAACCCTTGCATATCTTATGTTAACTTGGAAATGTATGGAATTGGAACATAGTGGACTATTGTGAATGTCACGACACTAGGCTATCTCGTCACAATGTCCTCTAATTGATGTCTCATCGTCGACTCTATAATGTTTGAAAGTTTTATAATTTTGTCCTCAGGTTGGGAAGTTGCTTATTGTCTTTAAGGTCGCAACACCACCCATTGGATGTCATGACACTAACTTTTGAAGTCATGACATTGAACTCCAAGGTCGCAACGTTCGTCAGGTATAGTTTGTAAAACTTTGCAAAATGGTCCTTGAATTGTGAAGCTTGTATATTGTATTACAAGTCACGACATTGATCCCTTGATGTCGCGACATCAACTTGAAAACTTTTAAAATGTTACATTTTAGTCTTGCAACAATCCTAGGTTAACAATAAAGCTTTTGTAAGCTCGTATAAACTTCGATTTATAATTTGATATGATATAATGGTTCGATAATTGTATATTTGGAATAAATTATTGTATTTATGGAATATATGTTTTGTTTAACTGAAGTTGCTAAGATAACGGTTGTGACATCTCGGATCCGACTATTGGGTTGAGCAAAGGGTGTTACTCAAGGTGTTTGGTTGTATAAAATTGTGATATTTATTACTCTTGTTTCTTGTGTTTGGTAAGGATTACAAGATAAGTGTTATTTATGAATGCACCATCTTAACATTAAAATCTTTTAGTTTCATATTTATTTCATTGTTTTCACTATGATTATTATATTTTCTTAACAACACTATTATATTTATAAATTTTAGAATTTTATTATAATGTAACTAAAATTGTATTTAACCAATGTAATCATTTTTTGCACAAAATAACAATAATTTGAAAATAAATCATAATTAAAAATATATAATTCAAAATAGTCCTAATAAAAAAGAATCATTTACTTGTTCTCAACTAATGTTTATTAGTAAAATTACATTTACATTAAAAATATATTAATTAAAATAAAATCTTTATCCACGTTACTTTTCAAATAACCAACCTAAAAATGGTAACATTTTTACATAAATATCTAACATTAACAAATATTCATTCCAATAAAAATTAAATAAATTAACAAACTCTTATGTTCATATGCTTCAATATATTAATCCAATAAACAAACTATTTAATATAAAAATAGAATTTAAGAAACTTAGAAGTGGCTTTAAGAAAAAGTAACTTAAAAGTTACACATGTATTGATTAATAAGATAATATTAACTTAACAATATTCTAATATTTAACTTATGTAGCATATCTAATGCTAGTTTCTTAGTAAATTTGCTTAGCAAAAGCGCATTAAATATCACCCACCTATAAAAAACAATACTTACGAAAAGATAACACAAAAGTTAATTCATTTACATGAAATTTTAGAAAATTAATTTCCTTCGAATAACAATTCTCTCGCCCGCATCTCTTTTTGTTTATCTAGGATAGTGAAGAAAACGAGCATATCAATTGGATTACTAGGAATCTTCCTTATAGCAACAAGTTTTTCTACTTAGGGTAGTCCTATAATTTTCATCAACTCATCCCATAGTTGCAAAGACCTTTGAGTGATCAAGTTCTTCGTCCCTAAGCTCTTTTAAGAATATGGAGCATCATTCACACCAATTAGAACAAAACCTAGAAATTTATATTGAGTTTTAGATAAAATTATAAGATTAAAAAATTAAACCTAGAAACAGCAAAAGAAAGGTCAACTCTTTGACAAAATAAACAAAAACCCAAAAAAATCAAAATCATAAAGCTATTAATGCAAGAAAAGTGACGTGAACATGCGATTTATTTTTTAAAAAAAAACTAACGTGGACTATGGAGTTAATGTAATGCCCCAAAAATTTAATTTTTGTTTGTTAAATTTTATTATTAATATGTATCTATTTTAGTGGCTAAGTGTTTTGATTATATGTTTGAGATTAGTTGTTCAAGTCTCACTTTTAAGAATTTTGCTATTTGTTTTTACTTAACCTTTATCCTTGAACTTTCGGTTTAAGTTTGATTCTATGTGAATTTATGTCAAGAATGAGTCTGTTGGTTCAATGGTTAAGTTTTAGTATACTCTTTGGTATTGTGTTTGAGTCCTTGCGAAAGCCATACAAAATTATTTTTATGCTGCTTCTGTCTGGTGGTTTGTAATTTTAGAGGTAAGATCTCATCATTCTTTTTAATGTGTTTGTTGTTGTTGTTGTTGGATGTTTGGGAATTTTGAACTTTCGGTAAGGTTGTGCTAAAATTCATTTTTCGTATTACTTATTTGATTCGATGCATTTTAGGAGAGGATCGAACGACGCTTAACGTTCCTCCAGCGACTTAGGATTCGAGTAATTGTAGTTCAGTTACCGACAAGAAAATAATTCTGATTTAGGGGAGTTGTGTCTAAATTTTTCAACGTACATCAGTTTTGAATGTTAATTTTAGCGTTTTGAGTTCGATTAAATTGTGTATTTGGTCAACTGGTTGTCATTTTTAGGTTTTGGGATCATCTTATTTACTACTACATCAAATCCATATTAGGTGTGTAACAAAACCAGAGAATTTTGCAAATGACGAAGTCAAAATCCATTGATGTCGACCGTATGGTAAGTCGTGTAAGCCACACATCCGTGTGGTAAGATGTGCAAGAAATTGACTTGGGCCACATGGGCGTGTGTCCAAGCCATGTGAGAGACTGTTTTGATTGTAAGTCACATGGGGGAATGACACGGCCGTATGCCTAAACCGTGTAACTTTCTGACTTGAGTCACACGGATGTATACCAGGCTGTGTATCAGACCATGTAACTCTCTTACTTGGGTCACGCGGTCGTGTGCCAGGTCGTACGCAGGCGCGTAAGGCATTAAGATGAGCCACACGGGCATGTGTTAGGCCGTGTGGACTACACGAGCTAACTTGGTAGGCCGTGTGAATCTACACAAGCGTGTGGGCCAAAAGTATGAATTTTTGCTTAGGGTCGTAATCATCGTTCGAATGGAACGAAGGCCTTCTGTAGGGTCCATATTATCTGAATTATGCTATATAACTTGATATTTGATGACCTCATGTTGAAAATTATGTTATGTGTATCTATATCTAATGTGATATCTGCTAAATAAGTATGATCTGCACTATCTGAATATGATCTGAATCTATATCATTGTATATGCATTTTTTATATCTAATAGCTTTTTATCTACATTGGGTTGGGATTTGTGTAAAGGGGGAAGTGTTGAGTTTAATAATCTGGTGATTCTAATGGTTAAGCCACATATATATTTCTGATTCTAGCGATTTATCGCACTTTAATCTGGTAGCCAGTCTGTAGTTTTTCTAAAACGTGACATACAGTCACTATGCGATGTGTAGAGATAGATGGGTACTTGATACCTTGTTTAGTGTGTAAGGGTGAATGGAGATGATGTGTAGCGGTTGGGGCTAGGCTTCTACATCTGTATTTGAGAAGCTCTATATAAGTATATGCATATGTATCTGATAAGCTCTGTATATGTATCTATATCTGCCTCCGACATACTCCATTTTTGTTTTCGATAATGAATCAAAAAATTGTCTGAATAATAATATCGGAAAGCATGTCTGTCATTATTCCATTTAATTGATTAGATAGGTTGCACACTGAGTTGTAAATTTGTTTTATCTATTTGCTTGAATTTCAGGAAATCCTCAGGCTTAGGCGGGTCAGTGTACCAGGAGCTCGATCATTCCGTTTAGACTTTTTACTGTTTATTCTGGATTTATATTTTTGCAAACTTTGTGGATTGTTGTTCTTTAAACTTATGTTTGTTCAAGTGATTTAGATTGTTTGAATTTTAATTACAAAAGGTTGGAATTTTCAAAATAATTTCTTTTTAACTCTTCAGATTTGGCTATAACGTATAGGTCAGAGTGTTACAGTTAAAATTAAAAAATACAAATAAGTTTTTTCAAAAATTAATTTATCTCGTGAAAATAAACAAAATTAAAGTAATCTTGAATTGGGTTGAGAAAAGAAGAGTAGATGAGAAGTTGTAGGGATTTCTATTATTTATTCAAAGCTCACACCAAAATTTCACATGCTTTGGTGATAATTTTGAGTATTGGTGTAAGTTAGAAATGTTGTATAATCTAAGAGATTTTAGTAAATATGAGAAATTTTGAAAAGAGGATGAGAGTTGTAATTTTTAAATTATATAAGGGTGTAATTGAAAAAATAGAATCAGCTCATAAAACACCTGCGTTAAATAAATACCAAGTCTACAGTAGTGATAAATATTACCTAACTTGTGTATAAAAAATCTAATATATTAATTTACATTTCTACTAAAATATAATATTTGTAAATCTAATATATTATAAGAGACTTTGATCAGAAATTGGGACATAAGTCACTCCTACTTACCTAACCCTTTTGAAAAGTTTATACATGTTAAATTCAAAGTTTAGACTTTAGAGTTACAATCCTCATATTTATTTCTTCAAAACAACCTAATAATTACTCTTTCAATACAGTTTAATTCAGTCAAAGTTTAAATACAATGTAAGTGGAAAAATTTATATAATATAACAAATGTATTTAATAAAAATTATACAAAATTAAATATTTTTTATTGAACTGATAAAATTAAAGTTTAATATACGAATAAATATCTAAATTTAAGTCTTTTCATGATATTATTTTATTATTTTATTTAAAAACTATAAAAAAACACCCGTTTATTAATAAATGTTATTTTGTATATAAAATTTTTTTAGTAATATCTCAACTAAATTCGTGTCCAAATAACTTGTATCACCAACTCGCTTAAAGGTTTAATATTAGATAAATTAACTCTTTTACAATTTTCAAATTACAACCTCTTCTTTATAAAAAGATTTAAAATTTTATTCTTGAAATACGAAATTTAACTAAATTATTTTTAAAAGATTAAAGTAATTTATATATAAATTAGTGGTAAAGGCTAATGAAGATTAAAGTTCAGCTTTATTGCCAGAAAATTAAAAAACATTTTAGGAACTCCAAACTATGGTTTTGTTCATAAAAATATTAAATAATAAATGATTAATGTTCTTTTGGTTTCTCGTAAATTTTACAATTAAGTCCACTTTAATATTTGTAATTTTTTATCTATTTGGTATTTGAAATTAGCATCTTTTTTCATTTCGATCATTGAACTAGGATTCCACTTAAAACTTAAATAAAATTTTAAATTTTAAAAATATTGTTTTTAAAAGCATAGTCACAAAAGTGTTGTGTCATTACACTTTCACGAAATCCAAGTTCAAATACCATTATGGATCTAGTTGTCAAGTTTAAATACTAAAGTAGACATAATTATGGGTTGGGTTATCCACTCAAGCCCGAAGGCTTATCCTAATTTTGAGAGAGTTTGGACAAAAATACTATACTTGAAAAATGGGTCTAAACAAAAAAATTAGACCGATTTAAAATATGGGTATGGTTTCGGATTCAAACATTCAATGCTCAAGCTTAGTTTGCCTCATTTTCTAATTTGTAATGTTTTTATATATTATGTAACTTATAACATATAAAAATCAAATCTATAATAATATATAATATTACAATCTAAACATTTAAAAATGTTAAGATACTTATATATATAATTTTAATAACTAAAAATTATATAAAATTATTAAATATTAAAATAATAATATAATTATTCTTTCTAAAAAATAATAAAAATATTTTTTCAAAATTTTTTAAAAGTAATATGAGCAAGACTTAAAATGGGTTTGAATTAACCATGTACAAAAATTAGTAAGCTTAGGTAAAATTTTAAGGTTACATTTTTTGTCAGGCCCAACTTGAAAAAGCACAAAGCATGTTAATATCATGCTTAAGTCCATTTGAACATGGTCCTTGTCTAGCTCAACTCATGAACACTTCTATATCAAAGTGAATTAAAAAAATACAATAACAAAGTAAATCAATTGTCAATTACATTAACACGTTTATTTAGAAGTCTTCTTTTTCTTTACAAAAATGATTCAAATTCAAATTACTCTTGAAAAAAATGAACACTCGATCAATAAATCAAAACTTGGAGTTTAAGTGCTATATTTTTTTAACACCTAAATAGAATAATAAAATTTAAGATGTTTTTTTAGTATTTAAGCAATAGAAAAGTCTTATGCTTTTACCATATGAACGAGACTATTCTAATGCATACGTTTATTCATCGAAGTCATGACATAAAATTATCAAAAAAAAAAAAAAAAAAAAGAAAAGAGAAAATGTGTGGTATAATTGTAATCCAACTCCTTCGAAACTTGTATATAAGGGAGACGGTGCAGCCTTGTTTCTCAATCACCCAACTTAAGCCTACAAATATATCGACCCTAATTCCCCATTTTTAGTGTTGTATAAAGGGCGACGACAATGAAAACTCCGTTGTGTATTGCCAAACTAGTTGTCATCATTTCAACCCTATTGTTTATATTGACGAAGCCTCTTGAAGCTCGGCTGGGTCCGATGCCACCGATAGGTTGTCACTATCGTAGACTCTTTGATTTTGCCCCTTGTGAACCACCTCCATGAGCTTATCTTTATAGAATTTCATAATAGGCTCGAGTTTTTGTTATTCAGATTCGGATGTAAGTGTAGAATAAAAATTTAGGGGCAAATTCAAAAGGGAGAGTAGAAGCCCTTACCCCTTAATAAAATAGGTATATTCCAATTCTAGACCCTCTTCTTATTAAGCAATACAATTTAATCTTTTTAGCATTAAACTTTTATGTTCTCCAATAATTTATACTGTTATTCTGTTCTTCAATTAAAATTTCTTGATTTCACCCTTGTTGTTATGGATATATTTAATTTGTAATTTTTTTCTTTATATTTCGAGCTTCATTGGAAGCTCATTGTTTAATATGAATGCTTGAAAATGTGTTTGAGAATACTTATATTAATTTATTTTCTTTTTTGAAAGATATATTAATTGAAACCTAAGTGTGTGTTGACTGTAAACTTATATTTGACACAAGTACATTTGATTTTTTTTTTTAAATTTCTTTTTACCAACACACATGTCAGACACTGATATTTAAAACAAGAAGAAGAAGTCTAAACAAGATTGGCCCGGAAGGATCCAATTCTTAGAACTTTAAAATTTTACTTTTTAGATATCTGACATACTTAATTTACTTATCAAGTTAGATTTTCAATAACAATTTTAAGATTTGTTTTGTTGGGTTAAATTAGATTAAATAACGAATAAGTAAAATAACAAAGAAAATGAAATAATCGAATATAAATATTATACGTGGAAAAATTTCTTCGAAGAGAATAAAAAACTACGGCCAAAAATAATTTCACTAAAACGGCAAAAACGAAAAGTACAAAAGACGGAGATAAAACTAAACTCTGAAACCCGAAAATAAAAATCTACAAAACGTAAACACAAAATTCTCTGAAAACTTGTAAAAGCTAATATCTAAATATGTAATGGGTTATTTTTCTAAGGTGGAAAAGAGCTCATTTATAGGCTAAATTTGTAGGTCAAATAATATTAAAATAACCTACACTAATCAAAGTTTAAGTGGAAAACTAAAAATAGAGTTTAACTGAAAGAAGAAAAGTCTAAAAATGCGAGGCATAACTCCACAAATATCCACATTGACTCGTATTTCCACAACGCTTTCTTTGCCAAAGCCCGCCACTAGCCTATATCGAACTATGCAGGGAATTTACTAAGTCGAATTTGTTCTTGGAAGTTGGAAGACTTCTAGCCTTCGACTTGTGCACTGCCAAATCAAAAATAAATCGGGTCTGATTTTCACAAACATAGTGCCCCAATTTTCTAAAACCTGCACTCAAAAGAGAACCTCTCTTCAACAAAACGGTCATACATTTTCCCCTCTTATGACTAAATTGCCTCTGCTCCCAACGAGTCTACTTCGACTCCGTAACGAATGACGGACGTCCGGTTTCACCGATCACCATAGAACCTTCCAAAACATAAAGACTATCAGTTCTTTTACCTTTCATCAACACGAGAGCCTCACGAGATACCTTAATACCGTTTAACTCCATGTTGATCCTATGACCTTCCGAGTCTAAAATACTCAATGAGATGAGATTCTTTCTTAAATCAGGTACATACCTGGCATCTGACAGTGTTCTGGTCGTCTCATCGTGCATCCTAATTTTGATAGTATCAGTACCGATAACCTTACTGGATGAATCATTTCTCATGCGCATAACTCTACCTTTAACCAAATTTTAGGTAGAGAACTATTCTTTGTTGAGAGATATGTGGAAAGAATATGTTGAATCTAGGATTGACTCGGACGTAAACTCAAAGCTTTCACTTGTTGACACTAACAAGAAACCATCACCCTTTCATCGGCTAAATTAGCACCAGCTACATTTTCTTCGTTGCTCTCAATAGC
This sequence comes from Gossypium rotundifolium, assembly GCA_025506655.1. NCBI lineage: Eukaryota > Viridiplantae > Streptophyta > Magnoliopsida > Malvales > Malvaceae > Gossypium > Gossypium rotundifolium. Next base: position 76,791,100 of record CP106726.1, on the reverse strand, counting down.
CTTCTTATTTTGTAGTTTATAATAATTTGCCTTGACATGACCTAACTTCTTACAATAGAGACATCTTTTTTCTCGCTTCCTTGATGCTACCAAAACGAAAACTTGCCTATCTGTCTCTTTCTATTCAAACCAAACTCATTGTCGAGTTTATCTTTGCTCAACAAATAACCCTTCACATCCTCGAACGAGAGATTGTTTCTGCCATAATCATGGTTTTCCTGAAAGACTTTTATGAAGGGCGTAAAGAGCACGACAATAGTATAGTCTGATCCTTATCGTCAATCTGAACATCAACGTTATTTAAATCATTCAAAAGAGTAATGAATTGACTGATGTGATCTCTAAAAAGCTCACATTTGTTTATATGGAACGTAAATAAACGTTGTTTCAACACTAAATAGTTAGCCAGAGACTTAGTCGCATAAAGAGTTTTAACCTTTTCCACAAGGTGGATAAGGTTTTCTCCATCAATACCTCCTGCAATACCCTATTTGCAGGGCACAACTGGATTGCAGATAGAGTCTTTTTATCGAACTCTTTTCATCCTATTTGATTTAGATTCTCAAGTTTTTTCCTGGTAACGATTTTTTCAAGCCGAAATGAACTAGAATTGTCATCATTTGAACTTGTCACAAATTAATTGCATAAAAAAAAGAAATTATTTATTGAAGGAGTTAGATCACACTATCATGAATGAAACAAAATTGAAATTTATAAAAACTTTTACCAACACAAATTATAAATAGAGTCAATAAGTAGGCAAACACAAACATAAAAACTTGATTTATCTAAACATATGGCAGAAATACGATTTAAATCTTTAAACAACTAAAGAGAGGGTACGTTGACATTATAGGTGTGCCTTTATCATTAACAGTATGTTTCTACTACATTAGGTTAATTTTTTATTAAATTATATAGTAAATATTTAAAATTAAAATATTATACTTTTAGTTTTATAAATTTAGTCTCTCTATTTTCAATTCAAAATTCAAATTTATTTATTAATGCCATTAAATTTTTCTGTTGAATTCATTAGTTTAACATTTTAAAATTAAAAAAAAACATTCACTTAATATCCATATAATAAAATGTGATATCGCAATAGACTTGAATTTAACAATGTTTACAACCGTAAAAAGTTACATAAGCATTTTATCAAAATAAAGTATTGGGCTAATCAATCACATTGTAAAAATTAAGGTACCAAAATTTTTCAAAAAGTAAAGTATAAAGACCAAAATTGAAATTTTACTATTGCTATATAATCTAAAATTTGTGTGTAGCATAGGATTCAAAATTGAAATTTTATATAATGCAAAGAAAAAAAAAAAGAAAAGAAAGGTTACCCACGTGTTTTATATATAGGTATATAGGATAGGGACCAAAATTAAAATTTTACCAATTTCCTAAACAGAGAGGTGACCCACGTGTAAATTATTATTATTATTATTATTATTATTATTATTATTATTATTATTATTATTATTATTATTATTATTATTGTGGGTGGATTGGTTGGGAAGAGGGGAAAAGAGAAAGGAAAGAATAGAAAAAATGGAGAGAACAGAAAAGAAAATTAGAAAAAGTTTGTTTTTGTTTTAATATTTATACTTTTAAATATTAATAATTTATTTTACATTCTTAATATGTTTGCATATTTGTATTGTATTCATATTATATCATTTATTTGCTTAAGATATCAAATAATTTAGATTACTTAAATAATTTGTTATAGTGATCCAATTTAGAGAAAAATATATTTTTTAATTTATTCTATTTTTAAATGATATATTTAAATTAGTTGGTCCACATCATGAGTTGTGGATTAACTTAAGATTAAAACTGATCAATTAGGGAAGAAGTTGAAAATAAATCACTTACATAAGTAGCTAAACGGGAGTTGGATTTTGATTCAACGTTACCTGAAAGAAGAACAACTAAGGTGCAAATAAACACCCTTCAAATCTTGCCTTGAAATTAGGAGTTAATGTCTTTCGATCTCTTCTTAGACTGTTTGATTGCCTAAGTTCAGAGGTATATTGTTCTTCATAGTATTGGTGTCGAACCCACTGTCCAAAATTGGAGGGAGACTAGTACTAGAGGCTCTGGTTCTATTAGATGTGTTTCCTTTTATGTGTTTTATTTTCTTTTTATGTTTTTTCTCTTCTTTTTTTCTTCTTTCTCTTTTCTAACTTATTTTCTTTTTTGTTTTTCAAATTTTCGATTTGGAGCTTTTTTATTTTTACTGAGTAATAGGGATTTGGTTTGTAAGGGTTTTGGGTATGGTTATTCAAAGGTGCACAATGGTATTGATGGGGTTATGTTTGGTTGGTTTATAGTGAATTTTATATGAGACAAGAAAGGTCGAGGCTCAAAGACAAATTTTGAGGTTTTTAAAGAAACAATGGGAAAGAAAAAATAATGTGGAATGTAACACTCCAAATCCGACTTAGACGTTATGGCTGAATCTAGCGATATCATATGATAGGGTTTTGAAAATAGAGTTGTTAAGTTAAATCGTACTAGTTCGTTAGTCTTTCGTGACTTTATCAATTTCAAAACTCTTGTCCAATTACTTGCTTAGAGGTAAACATATCCATAGCGGAAGCTTATAAAATCGTCGTGTTTTGAAAAAAAAAACCGTTCGAAATCTTTAGAAAACCGTTGTTTTGAAGAAAACATTTGATGAAGCATGCATAAAAACAAATAACAAAAACAAATCCCACAGTTAAAAGTCCATATAGTCTAAGAAATGACAACCCCCAAAATCAAATACCAAAAACTCGAATAAAATCATGGAACAAATTAATAGTTTTTAACCGAGTGGTCACCGAGAAGCTCCACCTCACCGATCCGCCTAACTCTGAGGGTTACCTACACATATCAAACAGAAAGAAGTGAGTTTACGTAAACTCAGTGTATAACCCCACAGAATTAAACATGCACACAATCAAAAATCGAATCGACCGATCTGATTCGGTCAAGCCAATTACGAGATCTGAATCTGATTCGTGCCTAAGTCCATCCCAGATCTGATCTGAGATATGCAATGTAATCGAAATTAGATATCCTACCCCCTAACCTCTACACACCATCTCCGACCATCCCTACACACCATGTAGGGTTTAAAACACCCACCCATCCCTACACACCATGTTGTACCGAATGCGGCACATATCAGATATAATGCAGCTAAGCTGCCAGATAATGGGCGTAAACGCCCTTCAGAACACTTCCTCCAATTAACATCATCCCACCCCAAACACAGATACAGAATAATTAGATATGCTAACTAACATGCTTTTATCGACCCTACAGTCATGCATAGTATTAACACATAATCAGATCATCAAATTATCAAATTAAAGGGTTTAGATAGCCCTTATCGACCCTACAGTAGGCACGCAGTCGTTTGGGACGACCTGTGCAACCCTAGGAAAGTTTTCAAAATTTTGAGCCCACATGCCCATGTGGGCCACACACCCAAATTGGCCCTGATTCCATATGCCCGTGTGACGTGCTCGTGTGGGTCCACATGCCCATGTGGCCCACACGCCAAAATTGGTCTTGGCCGTGTCCCAGATTCCACAAGCCCGTGTGGCCCACACGGCCCAATTTGGTCTAGCCCGTGTGGCTCACACGGCCACACCTGACCAACGTACGGTCGTGCCTCACACACGGCCTACCACATGGATGACCACACGCCCATGTGGCGTCGATAGAATGGTTTTTAACTTTTGCTGAGACCTCATCTTCTACATTTTCAGTATACACACCTAATTTTTTTTTCAAGAACGAACTAAATTCGAAACCCTAAAAACCTAAGAAACACTAAAAACCCAATCAATTTTGATTATGGAAGCCTTTTTTACCATAAACCCTAAATGTATAACTCGATAAATTAAGCCAAACGACAGTTCAAGTACTCACCAAGATGAACACGATAACCAGCAGTCACCACACACTGGAAAACTCATTTTAAAACCTTTGAGCAGCACCTAAACGAGAGAAAATGCCACGTTACTAAACCCGAAATTAACTCACACTAACCAAACGTTAAGAAAACTTACCTACTAACGACGAATAAGAGAAACAGGTTTTAGAAAAGAAAAACCCAAAGAACCGGAATAGGGAAAACAACAATTGAAACTGAGGAAAAAACAAAAGAGGGGGAAAAAGAATGGCAACAGAAATTTGGGGAGAAAAGGAGAAGCCAAAATTTTTGAGAAAAGAAAGAAAAAGATAATCAAAAAATAAAATTTGATAATATGAGAATCCATCAAATTCCTCCCCACTAACCCCTCAATCTCAACCACTACAGACTTTTAATTCCACTGAAACACTGACACAGAACCGAACAAAAATATCACCTACGCTCGCGCAGGGATTCGAACATTGAACCTTCAGAAAACTAACACTCCGCTAAACCACCAGACCAGCAGACCCATTCTGATGTATACTTACAAACAATTAAACTTAATTCCACTGGTAAGGGTAAGGCTTAAAACAGAAAAATACCTAAATTTGCCAAAGTTAGTGCTTGAACCCAAGACTTCTCAGACACTCCCAGAACACATAATCACGAAGCAGACAGATGTTTGTGACAAATTTTATAGAAACAGAAATAAAATTTTTGGGGCGTGATAGCTCTACCCCCTAAAAGAAATTTCGTCCTTGAAATTTACCTGATCAGAACAGATGAGGATACTACTGATGCATCGAGTCCTCAGGTTCCCACGTGGCTTCCTCAGTGCTATGATTCCGCCATAGCACCTTCACTAATGGACTAGACTTTTTTCACAGAACCTTAAAATCGTGATCCAGAATCTGAATCGGCTCCTCCTCAAAGGTCAAATTCGGTCTAACCTCAATTTCCTCGACAGATACCACATGAGATGGATCAGACCGATATCGCATCAGCATCGAAGGATGGAACACATCATGGATACAATCCAGTTCAGGGGGTAACTCCATTTGATAGGCAACTAGTCCCATACGTTTCAGAATCCGATACGGCCCAATAAACCTAAGGTTCAACTTACCCTTACGACCAAACCTCAAAACCTTTTTCCACAAAGAGACCTTAAGGAATACGAAGTCCCCCACAGAGTACTCAATCTCACATCTCTTCAGATCCGCATAGGATTTCTGCCTGTTAGAAGTTGCTTTCAAACGATCTCGAATCAATCTGACATTATCCTCGGTCTCAAAAACCAAATCAAGACCCAAAACACGACGTTTACCCAACTCAGTCTAACATAGGGGAGTGCGACACTTATGACCATATAGAGTCTCATAAGGTGCCATCTGAATGCTAGACTGGAAGTTGTTATTATAGGCGAACTCAGCTAGCAACTACCTCAGAAATCGATCACACAACTCCGTAACATATCCTCCAGTATCTGAATCTCCCTCTCAGACTGACCATTGGTCTAAGGATGGAACGCAGTACTGAAGTTCAATCTTGAACCCAGAGCCTCGTGCAGTTTCATCTAGAACCGAGACGTGAAGCGAGGATCCCTATCAGAAATAATCGAGATAGGTACCCCATGCAGTCTTACTATCTTAGATATGTATAGCTTTGCCAATTTCTGCAAAGAAAAGTCTATCAGGACCGGAATGAAATGAGCAAACTTGGTCAATCGATCCATGATAACCCAAACAGAATCCTACTTAGTGGGTGTCAAGGGTAACCCACTAACAAATTCTATCGTCACTCATTCTCATTTCCATAAGGGGATTTTAACCAGCTGCAGCAAACCCGAAGGTAACTGATGTTCAGCCCTAACCTGCTGACACGTTAGACAACGAGCAATAAAATCTGTAACCTCATGCTTCAAACTCGGCCACTAATACAACTCACGGAGATCACGATACATCTTATTTGTAACATCCTAAATTTTTGGGCCTATGCGTTTAATGGGTGAATATGTGGAATGAGTTAATTTAAGTGTTAGGGGCCCAAATTTTAATTTTAAGGAGCCCAAATCTTCTAATTTAAGTTAGTTAAATTTGGCATTAGGGATTAGGGAAGTGGACGGCACAAGACTATTTTTTGGGGAATTTTATTATATTTATTCTATGTGGATAATAAGCAGATAAAGACTATTATTTAGGGATTTAGTCTTTAAGGATAATAAGCAGATAAAGACTATTTTTGAGGAGATAATAGATTAAGATAAGGGAAATGGGATAGGAGCTATCATGTGTGGCAGTGTTGGTTGAAAATCAATCTCTGCTAAAGGAAGGAAACGGTTTTCTATATAAATAGGGGGTGTGCCAAAATTTTGGAAGCCTTTCTTTTATTTTCTTTTCTTATCTTCTTCCTCTCAAAAGCCAAAAACCACCATTTTCTTCACCCTTTCTTCCTCTCTAAAATTTTCTGGTTGGCCGAATCTTTTAACCTCTATTGTTATTTTTCTTCTAATCCCTAAAAGCCAAAATCACATCTCTATTATTCTATTCTTCTCCTTAATATTCATTGGCCAAATCTCTCTTAGCCATCTCTTCAATTCTTAAATCTTCTAAAAACCAAAATTCTTAGATCTCACCTCCTGAAGTTGCCGAATTTTCTTCAGTAAAGTCTGCTTGTGCCGAATCTGAAGAAAACAATAGGTATGTGTCGATTTTGAGTTTCCAATATTTCTCCGACTTTTCAAAGTCCCTAGCCGAATGGCTATTTAGTGACTAATCAAGGGTTTTTTTATTTTCAGCATTTCGGGATCTGAAGAGGAGTCCAACGCTTAGATCTCTAAGTCAAAGATCAGTAACACTCAAGTCGTGTTATTTTTGGGATTTCAAGGTAAGGAGATTGATTTATTTATAAATATATGAAATCGGGTAGAACACTAACCATGGCCGAATATAGGAGCGGCCCTATTTTCACATCTTTTCGGCTTTTTGAGCAAAGTTGTAGATCGGGATAACAAGGATATCGACTAAGAATATTGGATTTCGCGATATCAGGTGTGTAACACTTTCCCACCATCTAGATCTGTTTGATTAATATATGATTCTAAGTCTTATATGTTTTGATAAATGCCGAAATTCGGGCATAATAGAGGAAACCCAAAGAGGGTAAAAACAAATCATCAGGTTAGTGAATGTTCTGATTAAACGATATAAGTATATTGATTTTATGTGATTGCATGGGTTAGGTTTGATGAAAGGAGGAAGTTATATGTTGTAGCGATTTTCACCGTGATCTGTTGTAGCTATTTTTACCGTGATCTGTTGTAGCAGTTTTTACCGTGATCTGTTGTAGCGATTTTTACCGTGATCTGTTGTAGCGGCTTTTGCCGTGATCTGTTGTAGTGGCTACGGCCATGATCTGATGATGAGCAGCACGACTGTCATCAAGGCGTGTAGCGGTGTGGGTTGATTGTAGAAATCCCCAATGGTGTGAATGGCTGGTACGGAGGCGTGTAGCGGATGGAAACCTAGGATTTGGGTTGGGCTTGCATATTATTTTTATTATGTATATTAATTCTGATTATTTTAGTTTTATGGGGCTAAGGCCCAAATCTAATGGTGCATGAGGGTTGCACACTGAGTCTCGCGACTCAACCAATTAATTAACATTTCAGGTAGCATTTAGTGCATCGGACCGGGCTGGAGAGGAGCGCAAGGTGGCCATGCAAAAGAACATTTGGATCTAGCAAAAAGACTCTAGTTATTATTTTATATTCTTATTTAATGGATTTTAAATCTCGTTGTAATAAGGCCATGGGCCACCAGTTTATATTTTTTTATTACGGGCTTTTATTACTTTTAGTTATTTAAATTTTTATTCTTAATTGAACTAAGGCATGTATTTAAATTTGGGTTTTTAATTCATAAAGGCATATTTTATTTAAACTATAAATTATAAATTTTTCCCGAATAAAAGGTTAAACTTTACCAAAATGTTTTGCTGAAAATGCGACATGTTTTACAAAATTTCTTTAGTGACATACCAAGATCCGGTTGTAGTGTTTGGGCCGGGTTTGAGGTGTTCCAAATTGGTATCGAGCTCGGGTTCAAACCCCGACTTTGGGTTTTTGGGTTCAAAACGCTTTCTAAAGGTGGGCTTTTGAAACTTGCATGTTGTTTTTTTAAATGATAACAGTTTGTTAGCTCGGCATGGCACCTGCGTCCTACCCAAGTCTACTGTAAGTACTCTAAACCATTGTGTGATATATATATATATATGGGCTTGATGGGCTTTATGGGACGTAGCTAGTTTAATTAGACTTTGATGGACTATAGGCTTAGCTTAAACAACTTCTTAAATTCCATAAGACTTAATTTATCAAACAAATCTCGTGAACTAGTCGCGAGTTAGGGTGTGGCAACAGCATACGCATGTCGAGGAGTGGATACTGAGGAGAGCTTGGTATTTAAGCAATCCTAGTGACTCACCTCCTCTTCACCGAATCCTACCGTGCGTAGTATTGCTCACCCTAACCATGAGGACGTGTTGAGAGGCCAAAACTTATAATTAAAACCCAAAAGGGACCAACCACTGCTTTTTCTCACAAAATTGCTAAAATATCCTTATTTTGAAAAAAATACCCATGATTTGCAAATATACCCGATTTACAAAGTCAATGTAATTTTTCCATAGAAAACAAAAACAAGAACAACAACAACATCAAAATATCCCCGATTTGTAAAATTACTAAATTACCCTTGATTTGTAAATGACCAAAATACCCCTGATTGGCAAAATTACTAAAATATCCCTAGATCTCAAAATTACTAAAATACCCTCAGATTTTAAAATTACTGAAATACCCTCGAATTTCAAAATTATCGAAATACCCCTGGATTTCAAAATTACTGAAATACCTCGAATTTATAAATTACTGAAATACCCCGGATTGTAAAATTACCGAAATACCCCAGGATTTGTGAAATTACCGAAATACCCCCAAGTTGGAAAATTACCAAAACACCTTTATTTCGCCAAATCACCCAAACCTTATTTTGGAAAATTACAAAAATACCCCTATAGGTTAAAATTACGAAAATACCCCTAGGTAGTGAAATGATAAAAATACCCCTATATGTTGAATGTAAGTTCATGAACGTTGTTTGTTTGATGAATGTTGAATGTATGTGGTTTCTAGGAGGTAAGTCTGAAATTGAAACTGTAGATAGGCTCGAATTTGAAAGAATCACTCTTAAAACTATTCTTCATAAGATTGTTCGTGGATAATTAGTGGAAAGAAGTAATAACTCATAAAATTCTTAATCAGATAAACGTCGATCGAAAGAATGAGTACAAGGGGACGAAGACGCTTCAGATGCGAATAATGGTGCGTACCCTACCGTAGTATACTAAGTGTTTATTTTGGCTTTAGAATTAGAGTGCGCAACGAAAGCATAGTGGTGAGACTTAGGTAGTATGATTTCTAGTTAGTTGGAAATTTCGAGGACGAAATTTCTTTAAGGAGGGTAGAACTATAACATCCTAAATTTTTGGGCCTATGTGTTTAATGGGTGAATATGTGGAATGAGTTAATTTAAGTCTTAGGGGCCCAAATTTTAAGTTTTAAGGAGCCCAAATCTTCTAATTTAAGTTAGTTAAATTTGGCATTAGGGATTAGGGAAGTGGATGGCACAAAACTATTTTTTGGGGGGGAATTTTATTATATTTATTCTATGTGGATAATAAGCAGATAAAGACTATTATTTAGGGATTTAGTCTTTAAGGATAATAAGCAGATAAAGACTATTTTTGAGGAGATAATAGATTAAGATAAGGGAAATGGGATAGGAGCTATCATGTGTGGCAGTGTTGGCTGAAAATCAATCTCTGCTAAAGGGAGGAATCGGTTTTCTATATAAAGAGGGGGTGTGCCAAAATTTTGGAAGCCTTTCTTTTATTTTCTTTTCTCATCTTCTTCCTCTCAAAAGCCGAAAACCACCATTTTCTTCACCATTTCTTCCTCTCTAAAATTTCCTGGTTGGCCGAATCTTTTAACCTCTATTGTTATTTTTCTTCTAATCCCTAAAAGCCAAAATCACATCTCTATTATTCTATTCTTCTCCTTAATATTCATTGGCCAAATCTCTCTTAGCCATCTCTTCAATTCTTAAATCTTCTAAAAACCAAAATTCTTAGATCTCACCTCCTGAAGTTGTCGAATTTTCTTCAGTAAAGTCTGCTTGTGTCGAATCTGAAGAAAACAATAGGTATGTGTCGATTTTGAGTTTTCGATATTTCTCCGGCTTTTCAAAGTCCCTAGCCGAATGGCTATTTAGTGACTAATCGAGGGTTTTTCTTATTTTCGGCATTTTGGGATCTGAAGAGGAGTCCAACGCTTAGATCTCTAAGTCAAAGATCAGTAACACTCAAGTCGTGTTATTTTCGAGATTTCAAGGTAAGGAGATTGGTTTATTTATAAATATATGAAATCGGGTAGAACACTAACCATGGTCGAATATAGGAGAAGCCCTATTTTCACATCTTTTCGACTTTTTGAGCAAAGTTGTAGATCGGGATAACAAGGATATCGACTAAGAATATTGGATTTCGCGATATCAGGTGTGTAACACTTTCCCACCATCTAGATCTGTTTGATTAATATATGATTATAAGTCTTATATGTTTTGATAAATGTCGAAATCCGGGCATAATAGAGGAAACCCAAAGAGGGTAAAAACAAATCATCAGGTTAGTGAATGTTCTAATTAAACGATATAAGTATATTGATTTTATGTGATTGCATGGGTTAGGTTTGATGAAAGGAGGAAGTTATATGTTGTAGCGTTTTCACCGTGATCTGTTGTAGCGGTTTTTACCGTGATCTGTTGTAGCGGTTTTTACCGTGATCTATTGTAGCGGCTTTTGTCGTGATCTGTTGTAGTGGCTACGGCCATGATCTGATGATGAGCAGCACGACTATCATCAAGGCGTTTAGCGGTGTGGGTTAATTGTAGAAATCCCCAATGGTGTGAATGGCTGGTACGGAGGCGTGTAGCGGATGGAAACCTAGGATTTGGGTTGGGCTTGCATATTATTTTTATTATGTATATTAATTCTGATTATTTTAGTTTTATGGGGCTAAGGCCCAAATCTAATGGTGCATGAGGGTTGCACACCGAGTCTCGTGACTCAACCAATTAATTAACATTTCAGGTAGCATTTAGTGCATCGGACCGGGCTGGAGAGGAGCGCAAGGTGGCCATGCAAAAGAACATTTGGATCCAGCAAAAAGACTCTAGTTATTATTTTATATTCTTATTTAATGGATTTTAAATCTCGTTGTAATAAGGCCATGGGTCACCAGTTTATATTTTATTTTATTACGGGCTTTTATTACTTTTAGTTATTTAAATTTTTATTCTTAATTGAACTAAGGCATGAATTGAAATTTGGGTTTTTAATTCATAAAGGCATATTTTATTTAAAACTATAAATTATAAATTTTTCCCGAATAAAAGGTTAGACTTTACCAAAATGTTTTTCTGAAAATGCGATATGTTTTACAAAATTTCCTTAGTGACATACCAGATCCGGTTGTAGTGTTTGGGCCGGGTTTGGGGTGTTACATTATTTCCACGGGGTGCATAACATAAGGGCTACTATGCGCCTCCCTCAGAATTGACTGTCTCAGATCCAAATTATTCGACACACAAATCCGATCACGAAGATAGAGGACACCATCATTATTCAACCCAAAATCTGAAGTGCTACCACTCTCAATCTGACGAAACTGCAGACCCAAAGATTCATCCTCCAACTGCTTATCTCGAATATGGTCAATCCAAGTCGATTTGACTTACAGCTCAGCCAACAAACTTTCATCATCAAAAAAACTAAGTCGAGCAAACATTGCTCTTAGATCAGTCATCGCCCTACGGCTCAACACATCGGCCACCACATTGGCCTTACCAGGATAGTACTCAATCGTGCAGTCATAGTCTTTAAGCAGTTCAATCCAACGACGCTGCCTATGGTTCAGCTCCTTCTGAGTGAGAAGATACTCGAGACTCTTGTGATCGGTGTAGATAACACACATCTCACCATACAGATAGTGCCTCCAGATTTTTAGTACAAAGACCACAACAGCCAACTCAAGGTCATGCGTTGGATAGTTTGCCTCATGTGCCCTAAGCTGACGGGACACAGAAGCCACAACCTTTCCATCTTGCATCAACACGAGTCTCAAACCAACATGCGATGCATCACTAAATACCACAAACTCCTTGCCGGATTCAGGCTATATCAAAACAGGAGCCTAACTCAGAACTGACTTAAGCTTTTCAAAGCTCAATTGTTACGCATCAGTCTAGACAAACGAAACACCCTTTTGCAAAAGCTTAGTTAAGGGTGCAGCAATCAAGGAGAAACCCTCAACAAATCACCGATAATATCCCGCCAAACTCTGAAAGCTACAAATTTCGGACACACTCTTAAGCTGTTTCAAATTGAGCACAGCCTTAATCTTTCTATGATCGACTAGGATCCCCTTGGCAAAAATTATATGCCCTAGAAATGTTACGTCACGTAACCAGAATTTGCACTTACTTAGTTTAGCATACAGCTGTTTTTCCCGTAGTGTATGAAGAACCACTCTAAGGTGCTCGTCATGCTCATCCTCAGTCTTATAGTATACTAATATATCGTCGATGAAAACTACGATGAATCGATCCAGATATGGTTGAAACACTTAGTTCATCAGATCCATAAATGCTGCCGGAGCATTCGTCAAACCAAAGGGTATAACTAGGAACTCGTAATGTCCATAACGAGTCTTAAATGCAGTCTTATGTACATCAGCTTTCTTAACCCTCAACTGATGATACCCAGAACAGAGGTCAATCTTAGAGAATACAAAAGCTCCTCGGAACTGATCAAACAGGTCGTCGATCCTCGAAAGCGAATACTTATTCTTCATTGTTAGCTTATTCAATTGCCGATAGTCTATACACATCCTCATGGTCTCATCCTTCTTCTTAACAAATAGTACTAGTGCTCCACACGGAGACACACTAGGACAGATGAAACTACGGTCTAACAACTCCTAAAGTTGAGCCTTAAGTTCGATAAGCTTTTTCAGTGTCGTACGATAGGGAGCGATGGACACCAGAGCTGTACCTGGAAGAAGTTCTATCTCAAACTCAACCTCTCGATTTGGAGGTAATCCCAATAACTCATCAAAAAAGACGTCTGAAAAACCCCTCACAATTTTGATATCCCTAATAGCAGAGTCCCTAGAATCTGAAATACTAACATAAGCTAAGTACGCCTCACAGCCTTTCCGAACCAGTTTCTCAGCCACCAGCGCAGAGATTACATTATATAGATAATATCGACGCTCGCCAATCACAACCACCTCATCATCCTCCTCAGTTTTCAGAACAACCTCTTAGTCGCACAATTCAGACTAACTCGTACTTGACCAACCAGTCCATTTTCAAGATTAAGTCAAACTCCCAAATGGAAGCTCCATTAAATCTACTAGAAAAACTATCCATTGCACCTCTAACAAAACGTCTCTGTAGATTTTACTAACCTGGACAGACTACCCCAACAGACTCAGAACAATGATCACACTCATAGTGCTTTCAACCGATATCCCCAAGTTTTCAGATATGGAACTAGCTATGTAAGAGTGTGCAGACCTTATGTCTATCAGAGCAGTAAATGGTACATCAAGGATTAAGAGCGTACATGTGATGATGTCAGGAGCATCCCTATCGTCTCAAAATCGAGCAGCATAAACCAATGCAGACTGCCTCGCCTCAGTCTGACCAACACCTTTACCCGGTGCTCTCTGCCCTCGGCCTATACCATTACCACCCCTAGCCTAGCCACAGCCCCTAGGTGGCTACTGGACTACTCTTAGAAGTTGTGCAGTACCTAATCCTGGAGCTTGCACCTGATCAACCCTCAGTGGACATTCCATAATACGGTGCTTGTAACACCTCTAGCACATATTTAATGCTAGAATAGAGTTCGAGTATTACCTTAAACAAATCACATATTCTGCATACATCACTCATAAACATTTATAAAGTCCCTAATACAAGCTCACGATGCTCAAATCATACATTAGGAGCGGTTCGTGACTAAGCTGAGAACTTAAGTAACTTTTAGGACCCTTAAAAAAATTTTCTCAAAACAGGGGTTACATGCCCATGTGGTCAGACCGTGTGTTGACAAACGCCCATGTCCCTAACCTGTGTAACTCCCTGACTTGTAACCCATGAAGACACTAAGGTCATATGGCCTTGGCACACGCATCCAACATTTACCCGGATGGCGTCTACTATAATTTCAGCAAGGCAGATTCCCAGTGGGAGCAATAGGGGCTCTTATTCTAACTGGCCCATCAGATCTGGCCTTTTGTTAGGCTTCTGTATAGAACTCGAGGACTCCGAATCTCTCATATTCTTACCTCTCTCCCTATCTTTATTCAGGCACTCAGCGTACTTAACATCCACGGTGATTTACACCTTCTCAACCAAAATAGAGAACTCGCGCTCCTTTTATAGTGCAATAAGAACCCTTAGATTATCCATTAGGTCTTCCTCAAATTGAACACACCTCTCGTATTCAGATGCCACCATGCCTCGAGCATAGCGGCTCAGTCTCATAAATTCAGCCTCATACTCGACCACAGATCTGTCACCTTATATGAGATTCAGGAACTTACGCCTACGAAAGTCCACATAGCTCCATTCCATATATTTCCTTTAGAATGAAGTCCTAAATAACTCCCAAGTCGGATGGTCAGGCTGAGCTCCTTAACTGTTAACCACCATTGATATGATTCGTGATGAAGTAAGGAGACTGCACCCTTCAATTTCTACTCAGGGGTACAGTTCAGATCATCCATAATCCTTTCAGTGGCTTCTAACCAGTACTTAGCCACATTAGGGGCGACTCCAGTGACACCCCTAAATAATTTAGCTCCATTGGACCGGAGTCGTTTCATTACTGACCTTCGCCCCCAGATCCAGTATTGGGACTAGCGATCCTCTCTAATATCCTCAGCATGGCCTGGAACAATATGTCGTCCCCAGTCGATCGACTCTAAGACCCAGTCTCAGTAGCAGGCGACACTGGTGTCTCACCAGGATCCAGGTTTGACATGTTACCCAGAGATGAGGACTTAGCTCGAGCCCCCCAACGGCCTCTACCACATCCTCGAGTACTACGTCCGCGAATTCCATGAGCACTCATTATCTATTCGAATTTATCTACATTAAGAATTTTATACATCAGTTCTAGTTTTTATTAACAAATGTTTTATGTCAAAAGTTTTAGAAGTTCAGAGTGTTTCGAGTGTTTCAGTCTCCAAAATGTTTCATTACAGTTTCAGAAAGTATTAACTATAGTGTTTTCAGAGTAACTATCTATAATATGTCAAAACAGATTTATCTAAGTACAGAAAACTTACAAGATCGATGCCAGAGACTCGACGTACCACATACTCAATCAGAATATTTTTAAACCATTTGAAACCAATTCTTTAAAATCACAACTTTTGGAACCCAAAATTCATAGTCGAGTTTTACAACCTGGCTCTGATACCACTAAATGTAACACCCCAAACCCGGCCTAGACATTATGGCCGAATCTGGCGGTGTCACATGATAGGGTTTTGAAAATAGAGTTGTTAAGTTCAACCGTACTAGTTTGTTAGTCCTTCATGACTTTATCAATTTCAAAACTCTTGTCCAATTATTTACTTAGAGGTAAACATATCCGTAGCGGAAGCTCATAAAATCATTCTGTTTTGAAAAAACTGTTTGAAATTTTTAAAAAACCTTATTTTTGTAAAAACCATCGTTTTGGTGAAAACATTTGATGAAGCATGCATAAAAACAAATAACAAAAACAAATCCCACAGTTAAAAGTCCAAACAGTCTAAGAAATGACAACCCCTAAAATCAAATACCGAAACTTCAATAAAATCATGAAACTAAATAACAATTTTTAACCGAGTAGTCACTGAGAAGCTCTGCCGCACCGATTCGCCTAACTCTGAGGGTTACCTACAGATCAAATAGAAAGAAGTGAGTTTATGTAAACTCAATGTTTAACCCTACAGAATTAAGTATGCACATAATCAAAAAATTAGAATCAGACTGATACAGATTCGGGCCGAAGCCCATTACAGATACAGATGCAAATTCAGGCCTAAGCCCATCCCAAATATAGATACAGATATGCAATCAGAATCAGAAATCAGATACCCTACCCCCAACCTCTACATACCATCTCTGACCATCCCTACACACCATGTAGGGTTTAAAACACTCACCCATCCCTACACACCATGTTGTACCGAATGCGGCACATATCAGATATAATACAGCTGAGCTACCAAATAATGGGCGTAAATGCCCTTCAGAACACTTCCTTCAATAAACATCATCCCACCCCGAACACAGATACAAAATAATTAGATATGCTAATTAACATGCTTTTACTCTGATATTAGATAATCATATAAACCAGTATCAGTCATGCATAGTATTAACACATAATCAGATCATCAAATTATCAAATTAGAGGGTTTAGATAGCCCTTACTGACCCTACAGTAGCCCACAGTCGTTTGGGACTACCTGTGCAACCCTAGGGAAGTTTTCATAATTTTGGGCCCATATGCCCGTATGGCCCACACGCCATGTGGCATGCCCGTGTGGCTCACACGGCTGTGCCTCCCACACGGCCTGACCTTCGATAGTCACACGGCTGTGTCATCGCATACGGCTTACCACACGGGCGGCCACATGCCTGTGTGGCGTCGACAGAATGGTTTTCAGCTTTTGTCGAAACCTCATTTTTTGCGTTTTCGGGTACACACACCTAATTTGCTTTTCGCAACAAACTAAACCCGAACCCCTGAAAACCTAAGAATAACACTAAAAACCCAATCATTTCTGATTATAGAAGCCTTTATTACCATAAACCCCAAACGAATAACTTGAGAAATTAAGCCAAACGACGGTTCGAGTACTCACCAAGATGAACACGATAACCAGCAATCACCACACGCTGGAAAATCTATTTTAAAACCTTTGAGCAGCACTTAAACGAGAGAAAACGCCACGTTACTAAACCCGAAATTAACTCACACTAACCACACGTCAAGAAAACTTACCTACTAACGACAGAAGCAGAGAAACAGGTTTTAGAAAAGCAAAAACCTAAAGAACCGGAATAAGGAAAACAACAATTGAAACTAAGGCAAAAACAAAGAAGGGGAAAAAGAGGAATGGCGTCAAAAATTTGGGGAGAAAAAGAAATAGCCAAAATTTTTGAGAAAAGAAAAAAAAGATAATCAAAAAATAAAATTTGATAATATGAGAATCCCTCAAATTCCTCCCCACTAACTCCTCAATCTCAACCACTACAGACTTTTAATTCCAGTGAAACACTGACATAGAATCGAGCAAAAATATCACCTACGCTCATGAGGATTCAACATAGAACCTCAAAGAAACTAACACTCGCTAAACCACTAGACCAACAGCCCATTTTGATGTATACTTACAAAAAATTAAACTTAAGTCCACTGAGCAAGGGTAAGGCTACTAAAGCAGACAGATGTTTGTGACAAATTTTACAGAAACAGAAATAAAATTTTTGGGGCGTTACATGGAAGATGATTGAAGACGGCGATGATGATGGTGAGCGATGGAAAGAAACAGTGGGGAAGAAGAAATTGTGAAAATTAGAAATTATATACATTAAATAATTTTAAAAAATTCATATTTCAAAAAATGATATAATAATTTTATATTTAAAAATGATAATTTTAAAATCATTTGCTAACATATAAGACAAAATAGTGTCACGTCAGTATTTAACTACATTTGAACTGCCACATCAATGCGATTAATGTTGATCATTAGTCAACTAATGGCCACGTCAGCATATTCATTAAAAATAGACCAATTTGACCAAAAAAATGTTAAAGGTTAAAGTACTTCAAAAAATCATAAAGGACCAAAGTAACCAAATAGCTAAACGTTAGGGGCTATTTTTGATATTATGACATTTAAAAATATGTATTTGGAAGATTTTCTCATACATCCGTCTGTAGGTCGATTTAAAAATATGTATTTAAAATAGTTAGTTCAAATATTCACTTCAACATAGATTTGTATTATCTATCTATGAACAACCTACTTTTAGAAGAAAAAAAAAACAATTTAACTTGAGAGTCAATTTAAAACAATAGAATAACTTATACTAGAATGATTATAAAACTAAGGTTTTAGATAAATAAAATTGTGTCACATCATCAAATTTTAAAGACATAATTTTTTTATTATACACTCATCCATTGAATTTTTTTTATGGACCCTTTCTACCACATTATTCATGGTCCATTTCGAATTATTTAATAACATTCCAACAATTTATTCTATGTGATTAACACATAATTTTGGTAATTTTTTACCCTGAACCCCAAACCTAAAACCATGAACACTAAATCTAGAATCTCGAACCCTGAACCCAAAATCCTAAACTTAAACACCAAAGTTGAAACCTCGAACCCTTGAACCCTAAATTAGAACTTGAACCCAAACTCATAACCAATAGCCTTAAATCATTGAACCCAAACCTTGAACCCTAAACTTGAATCTTGAATCTTAAATCTTGAACCAAAACCCTAATCCTTAGGGTTTAGGGTTTGAGTTCAAGGTTCGGGGTTCATAGTAAAATAATAACCAAAATTATGTGTCAATGACATGAAAAATTGCACAAAAATTACTAATTTTTTTTAAAAATTGGTTGCAAAAATAAAAAAATATTAACTTTTGAAAAAATGATTAAAATTTGTAGAAGAAGAAAAGATGTTTGTTTATAATTTAAAAAATTAATTATTTTAAGTAACTTAATTAAAGTTAAATTAAGTTGGAGAAGATATTAGATATAGATGAGTGTAAAAGAATACTTTGTTATCTTTAAAATTTAATGACATATCACTATTTTATTGATGCCTAAAAATAATACTTTTAGGATAATCCTAATATAATTTATTCCTAAAACAATATTTTGTACTAATTACAATAAATTTATTTTTATTAAAAATTTAAATAAATATACTATTTAATAAACATTTAACTTAAAGATTATTTTTAATTGTTTAATATATTTTTATAGACCTACACAATTTTTCTCGATTAAGTAGTATTCAAGTAAAACTTCCTCATATTATCAACTTCAAAATTTGATTGTTTAATATTAATTAAATAAAATTAATTAGTGGTGCGTGCAACACTACTAAATAGAAAACACAAATTCACATAGAAGATATATAAAATTGCAATTAACATTTTAAAATTCCTGGTACAACGGAGAGGCTTACTAGTAAATATAAAATTAGTATACATTTAATACATGATATGATTATTATATTTGTATTTAAAATTTACATATTATATATATTTATATGATTGACGTGAAAATGGTGACATACATGTCATACAAATTACAAAATCTTGGACTATAGAATTTAACTACCTTTATGTCACTTGAAATAAATATCAAGTACACATTATTGTAACATAATCACATCTTAATTTTTTTCGTATATTTAAAATATCATATCTTACACTTTCGATCAAATATATCACGAAAAATCTAAACATTTATTACTGTTATAAGTTGTTTACAAGCTAAGGGGAAAATAAACCAGATAGTAGTAAATATATAATACTAAATTATCATGTACTTATCAAGAAAACCACATTAGGCAATGGGGTTTAGAGACCACGACATTCTCATTCAAAACACTTGGTATTATGAAAACTTGGAGGCCATAACAATGGAGACCTAACAGTGACTTTGCCACCATCAAGTTCAGATATTTGCCGGCTCACAGTTGGGGAAACTAAAGCTCAACGGCTCCTGTAATTCGGGGTTGATCGGGAACAAGTTACACTGTCCATGTTGTGCCATCAACTGGTCCGCCAAAACCATTGCTACCATGGCTTCCACCATCGGCACAGCTGCATCGTCCAAATTAAACCGAAGACAAAGCAAACTGGAAATGAGATACATTGTTTGAAAATCATGTAAAAGATATGAAGATGAAATATGCTTAATACAACTTTCAAATTCGATAAAGGCATTCATTGTAGTTTCCAAGGAATCCAGCCGTCTTTGGAAAATGGCAACCATGGGAAGATTCTAAGCTAAAACTTACAGGGATGAGAACAAAGCAAAGGAAAACCATTGTCCAAATAAATACCTCGAGGGACAACACAAGGATCATGACGACCGCGAGCTAACAGTTCGATCTCTTCCTTTTCTCGAGTCACTGTATGCTGCTTTTTCTGCAGAAAATATCACAAAATGACACCAATCTTAACTGCATTAATAAGCCAAAATATACTTTGTTCTTTACAACAAAACTGCCATAGTTACTACATATTTTTTAGTCATTCTCTGAGATTTTATTACGTAATGTTTTTCGAGTATGGTTGTCCTTTTGTATAATCTTAAGAGGTTTTTTTTTTATTTCTATGTCCTAAACATAGCTACTTTTTTTCCCCAAAAAAGAAAAATTTTGCTCCCAGCACTGGACCCAAAAGTTCTCATAAAATATGAAATGATATAGAAATGAGCAAAATTTAATTCGATTCGAAAAATAAAATAAAAATTCAAATTTCGAGTTAATAGAATTGAGTTGTTTGAGTTATTTGAGTAAACTCAAATAAGTGGTTCAATTCTAATAACAAATTATTGTAAATGCCTCTTTGGCCTCTCTGTCAATTTTGAAAATGTGCAAATTGGTTTATCTCTCAACAAAAATTTAAAAAATCAAAATAATTTTAAAATTTAAAATATTTATAAAATTAAAAATATATAAAGTTAAAATTTTAATTTTTTCTAAAATAATAATTTTGGAAACTAAATAAGTTAATTAATGATTAAGTTTATCATACTAAAATATCTTCTTTTCTTTCTTTCTTTTTTTTTTTTTTTTTTTTTTTTGCTTTGAAAAGATTTTAATTTGACATGTTTAATTTTTTTATCTAACTCGAACAATTTGACTCGATTCTAGTCGACTCGAATTTCATTTTAGTCGACTCAATTCAAAAAAAATTCAAATCGAGTTAGAATGATAAAATAGACTCATCCACTTGATTAATTCAAATTTTTTTTCACTCAATTCAATCGAACAAACACCCTACGATGATATATAAAAAAAAAAATCATAATAGCCAGAAAGCATATAAGAAGGCAAAAGGAGACCAAACTTACACTGATAGTGGCTGTTGGCTTGAAAGCAACTCTCATATTTATAATTTCCCCATTGGATATTCCACCCTGTAAGTCAACATTACAATCTCACAATTCTCACACCCAACTCATGGACTTAGCTCCCATATTACTTGGTTTAGCTCCCATATTACTTGGTTTCAGGTATGAACGTTGGATATGTGTCCTACACGAGTCCGTTCAATTTTTGAAAGTTTTTTCATGTATTTGGAGTGTCATATCCACATATCCATGTCCGAATATTTGTCCGACATGAGTGCTTAAAGAATAATGAAGAGTCCGAGCAACACAGTTTACCCAACAATTAAAATTTTGAAGACTACAATTAAACAGGTAGTATTTGGTACGTTGGTGACAAAAGCCCAACAAAGTGCTATATTACCTGAACTCTTCATTTTCCTTAATCATGTCCAACACTTGTGCCCAACATATTCGGACATAGATATAGCACTATGTTCATATATATGAAAAATTTTAAAATTGCAAACACCGTTGTCGAGCACATACCCGTATCCAACACTCAACTCCAAGTAAGCATTACTAGGCAGACAGATAGACTGAGAATAACAGAGAAAATAACTACCTGTATCCCACCGGAGCGGTTTGTTCTAGTCCTTATTGTTCCATGTTCATCAGTAAAGAACTCGTCATTATGTTCACTGCCAGTTAGAAAAGTACCTGCAAGGATTTTACAGACCAGCAGTTATAACAAACTTGAAACAGAAGTAACCAAGAAATAACCTCGCAAGTAATAGCTTTAGAGCATATTTTCACCAATTGGCCAACTCAATTCAAGAGCATTTTATGAAATACAGCAGTAGCACCAAAAGTATAAAAATCTCTTAACCTGCAAATCCACTGCCAAATTCAAATCCTTTGGTTGCAGGTAATGACATTACAGCCTTAGCAAGCTCTGCTTCAAGCTTATCAAAAACTGGTGAACCAAGCCCCTGACACAAAAATACATATTTTCAGTTCTGCAGGAAACTTCTATTTGACTCCGGCTGCTACAAGTTAAAGCATTTCCATTATTTTAAGGTCAAAAGAAAACAGAAACTTCAAGAAAATTAATACCGGCCATGCACATGAAACACAAATATGAGAGAGAGGGTTCATACACGTGGGGCATTCCTCACTATGCATGTGACAACACCACCAATAGAATCTCCTCTCGTTCGAACAGCATCAATAGCAGCAATCATTTTCTCAGCATATTCAGGATGTGGGCACCTTACAATATTACTTTCTATCTGACAACATTTAGTTGAAAATGGTTAAATAATGGCTATAATATAAATTGATCAGTATTGAAAGGGGAGTAGCAATCTAGACTAAGTACAACGGTGAAAGTAGATCAAAATGCATAATGTATCTTGTAATGAATGCCTTTCAGAACGTCTGAAACCAAATCAGAGGAAATGGGGAACGAAAACTCTCATAACCAACCATAATTAGTTTGAAATCAAGACTAAAATAATTGAGCTGAGTTCAAACCTGATCAAGAGTTACAGTATCATGGTCAACTGAACCGTCTGGAAGCACAACCTCGTGAACTTGTGAGACATAAGCGAGAACCTGAAGAAAAAATGAACCATAATAAGAAACCAAAAAAAAAACAGAAAGATAAATCGACAAATATGACTCAAGAATGGAAGCTAGAGTCGCTTGTATGATTTGAATCATGAAAAGTTAAAGCTGTGCTAGAGTGATTCTAAACATTTGACACAAGACAGATGTTTGCAGAATGGAACAGAGGGTCGGGGTCAGAATTAGCTTTTTTTTCCCCTTTTCCTTTATGACTTGTTAGTGTAAATCAGACATTAATCATTTGCAAGTGCAAACAAATTAAACAAATACCCTGCACCAAGTACAGGCATTATTATAAATTCATAGAACAAATGCAATGAATTATGATCACATATAAAAAGAAACAATAGAGAGATCAATCCTCCAGCGTGAAACATACCTCAGTTCCTGAGAACTGCTTGAGGATTTTCTTAGCAATAGCTCCGGAGGCAACTCTTCCAATGGTTTCTCTGGCAGAAGATCTACCACCACCCTTCAGTTACAAGTTGAAATCAGATAAATTGGGTATAAACAAATCTGCATCTCTTAAAGAGATGGCAGAATCCATGGTACTGCAATGATGATAATAAAAGGCATTACCTGCACTGCTCTGACACCATATTTCATGTCATAAGTGGCATCAGCATGAGAGGGCCTATAAGCTATCGACATTTCCTTGTAATCCTGAAAGCAGAGTGACATCATTAAAGAATCCTTCTAGAGCCAAAAAAACAAATAATTAATTCAAAATCGAGAATGTCCCTAACATATGTGATATGCTTGAAATTAGCCCACTAGTTAAAACCGTGATCCTAAACTGAAACTGTTCACTAGATTGCCTTGAAATTAGTACGCATGACTCTAATTGATGACTACTGTTTATATGGTTACATCATTGGTTTTATTAATGAGGTCTCATTCACTGTCCAGAAGCAGTATCAGCCCAAGAATTCCTCAATGAGGCTTGAGAGGTGCGAATTACATTATTAACTTCTAAAGATAATTCAAACTAGATTTTGATCATTTAAAATTCTATGCCAGAATTAAAACACTAACCCAAGGGTTGTTAAACCTCATTTTAGTTTTCCCATTTTAGACCCCCCAAGAAAATATTATAAGTATAAACTCACATGTCCTCTCTGATCAGTATTTGGTACAAAAACATGGATTGGTGTTCCAGTAGTCACTCCTGCAGATTGTCAACAAATGTCCATTTAAAGACAAAGAAAGGAGATAAGAAACATCAAATGTCCAGGGTTAAACATATATATAACCTTCTGAAACTCCAGAATATATTCGGCATGTGTCAGTCTCTTTCCTAGGGGTAGTAATTCGGCTCTGACCTGGCCTCCTGCAAACAACTCTTGACAGTTAACCCACAATGATGAAGCAATTTGCATCAATTGAGATGAAAGCTATATGACTACAACTTATACTACTGCATTCTGTCATTTATAGGAAACCCGATTCGCAAGAACTATCACTAGATCAACATGCAATGAAAATGAACAGAAAGATGCTACAAGGATGGACAAATCTTCATCTAAAGGTGAGCAATAGAATTAAAGCGGTAATGCTAAGTTCTCATGATGAAGTACCTTCGGTCAAGATCAACTTGCAAATCAGATTCTGAGAGAGGAATCCTAGGAGGACATCCATCAACTATACAACCAACACCACCTCCATGAGATTCTCCAAATGTTGTAACACGGAAATAATTTCCAAATGTGCTCCCAGCTGCCTGTATCTCTGTTAGGCAACACATTTTGTCAGGCTTCAAAAGCTCAACTCAATCCCAATGTTCTTTATGTAGAAATTATTTCTAAATATTATAGGAATCAGAAAGACACAATAACGATGTGCAATGTCTAATAAATTTAAGCTTCTACCAGAACCTTAAAAGAATCACATCCTAAAAATATTGGTTTTTCAATGGTAGAAAACCGGTAACTCCTACACTTCGCATAAAGCTGATGCAAGCACAGAAGAATTACACGGTTTAGAGACACCCCAAGATGTTTTGACATAATGGCAACATGTTAGTGTTGATTTCAATGATGAAAATTCTCGAGTCAAATCAATTCACTAGTATGTAAACGTATAGATTCCTACATGCATCTCAGCCTATAGTGTTTATTGATCTTAAAAATCTCCCAGGTCAAAACACATTAATATAACTTCTATTGCTACTACAGTCATCTAAACCTGAAATCAAGCTTCAGCCGAAATGTCGAATAGATGGATGAATGCTGACACAAAAATATCGCATAAAGTCGACCATGTGTGACCATTTATCTGTACATAACATTGTAAAATTGTATAGACATTCAAGATTGTCTTTTTGCATGATGACAACAGAATTTCTGTAACAAAACATAAAATGACAGCAAACAATATAGAAACCTGATGGCAATGCTCTATTGCTCAAAATTCAAAACCGTAATTAACTTGAGTCCTAAGTTCAAAATACACACAAAACTTGAAGTTGATGATTTTTAAGAATTCAAATTCAACATTAAAAATCATTTTCTCTATTCCCAAACCAAATAATGCAATAAACTGCTAATTTCAACAGAAACAACTAAAAAAAAAAAGCAATACCTACAAAGAGAAACGAAGCTAAAAACAAAAGAAGAAAAAAACCCAATGTCAAAAATAAATCTTTAAAAAGAATACAGAAACCCAATTGAAATTGAAGATAAAAGAAGAAAACTCACGAAGCTTTTTGAGGGTTCTTGGTTTGATTGAGATATGAAGAGAGGCAAAAGAGAGTTTTTGAAGATCAGAAGAAAGAGAAGAGTTGGGTTTAGTAGCTCCAAGGAAAGGCTTAGATGTAATGGAAGAAGCCATAACAGCTTTGAAAAATTAAACTAAGAGAAGAAAAGAAACAAATAAAAAAAGGGTAAAATTGGAAGAAATGAAGAGATTTGAGCAAATAAAAATGGAAGATTCAATAGAAATAGAAGACTTTTAGGGAAGGGAGGGAAGAGTGGGTTGGTAGGCTTTGGGGGTTGGATTTTATTCTCAACTACCCTCCATATGAAAAAAATAAAATAAAAGGCAATTTTAATAAAAATGTTTAATTATAAACTTGGCCATTAATTTTTACATATTTTGTCAAAATAGTCCTAATTATAATTTGAAGCCTTTTTTACCATCGTTTTTTTTTCAGCTTACTTTTATTAACAGATTTGATGAAAGTACCATTAAAGAGTTAATCGGGGATGTGAAATTTCATATGTAGAATATTTTAATGAGATGTAATTTATTACTTAGATAACTTAATAAAATAATTACATGTGAAAATAAATAAATAATTCATGAAGTTAAAAAATAACTCTTAATTTAAATAAATAAACATAATTATTTAAAAATGTTTCAAAATGAATGCACACATTCAAGATTTTCTCGATTTAATTTATTAATTATTGCCTCTCAAGAAACAAACGTATGCATTCATTTTGAAAAAAATTAGATAATTACGCTTATTTTTTAAATTAAAAATAACTTTTAATTTTATGGATGATTTATTTATTTTTTCATTTTTCGCATGTAATTATTTTTTGGGCTACTTAAGTAATAAATTACATCTTATTAAAAATATTCCACATTATCGCGTTAAATTTTTAGTGGTACTTTCATCAAATTTGTCAGAAAAAACACCTTAAAAAAAGTTGATGGCCAAAAAAGTTCAAAAATATAATTAGGGTCATTTTAACAAAATATGTAAACATTAGTGGTCAAATTTAACATTAAACCATAAAATATTAATTAATCTTTCTTAAATAAATTTAAGGTTGCAATTGATTGGAAAAAAATTTGGAAAATGATTTTTAAAAGTGATTTGAATTTTTTGGAGAAGTTAATATTTTTAATGTTTAGATTATTATATGTAAAATATTTTTTTGTTATTTGATAATTTTAAATCATTTTTAAAAAATTTAGTCAAATAAACACAATATTATTATATTTGTTATAAAATATTATACTAGAATTTTATTTTGAGAATCGAAATTTATTTTATAATAGGAATAATATTGTATAATATATAATTATTATATATAAATTTAATAATAAATAATATCTAATTACATATATTACATATAGAGTGAATAGTAAAACATTAGAGTTAAAAACGGGATAAATGAAGCTAAGAATGATTTATTTAAATATTTATATTTATATAATTAAAATAATCATACTATAAAACATTTATTATTAAATGTTTATAAATTGTAATATATATTTATTATTAAAAATTAATATAAATATTTTCTATAATATATTAAGAATGTTGTTTTCAAATTTAAAATTGTTATTATTAAAATTTATTATAAAAATAGAATTGTAAGATTAAATAAATTATTAAAATTATTATTATTAAAATTTTATTAATAATTATTTATATTTAATAATATAAATAAATATGTATGTATGTTTAGTATTTAAATATTTTAAAAATTAAAATAAAAATATTGTTAATATAATAATAACACTACACCAAAATAGACTTTTAGCGGCATTTTTAGTGGCGTTTTAAAGAAAAACACCGCAAATATTACACATTAGCGGCGTTTCAAGGAAAATGTCATAAAAAATTATCACTAGGCAAAATATTCTAAACGCCGCTAAATAGCAAATAGCGTTTTTTTCTAAAACGCTAAAAAGTCTGAACATTAGCGCTTTTTTTAAAACGCCACTAAAGGTCTCGAGCATTAGCGGCGCTTAAAAAATCGCCGCTAAAGGTCTGAGCATTAGCGGCGCTTTTGAGAAAACGCCGCTAATGGTCTGATTAGTGGCGCTTTTGAGAAAACGCCGCTAAAGGTCGATCATTAGCGGTGCTTTTGAGAAAACGCCACTAAAAGTTTTTCATATTTTTCCTTTTTCTTGCTTTGAATTATATTTTATTTTGATAAATTCACTTATAAGTAATGAGAAAAGTTTCATTTTAGTTACTTAATTATGAAAAGTTACAAATCGCTAACTAAACAATTTAGAAGTTTTCATTTAAGTTACAAATTAAGCTATTAAAATTGATTACGGTTTAATGCTTAGTATTTTAATTTTATAGTTTAGGGTTTGTTATTTTGGTGTATAGGTTTAGTGTTTTAAAGTTTGTTGTTTGGGTTTATTGTATAGTGTTTAATATCTTAGTGTTTACTGTTATTAAGGTTTAAGTGTTAGTGGTTAGGGGTTAAGGTTTAGGGTTAGGGTTTTGTGTTTAGGGTTTATTGTTTATGGTTTTAGGGTTAGGGGTTTGAGTAGAAATGGTTAATGTGTTAGGTTTCTAAGTTTAGGGTTTATGGTTTAAGTTTAGGATTTTAAAGTTTAAGGTTTAGGGTGTTAGCTATATGACCCAAAATCCCGAAACTGAAATCCCTCATGAGGGATTTATGGTTAATGTGTTAGCTATTAAAATATATGTTTTGTAGTACACAAACATTGGCCACATGAATTCCCAAAAATTTGGTCTCGGATTATGGTTCAAGGTTTGCAGTTTAGAGATTAGGGTACGGGATTTATGGTGTAAGATTTATGGGTTGGGGTTGTTGAGGTTCGGGTTTATGGTTTAAGGTTTAGAATTTAGGGTTTAAGGTTTAGGGTTTGGTGTTTATGGTTTAGAGTTTTAGGGTTTAGGATTTAGGGTTTTGGGCATAGGGTTTAGGGACTAATCTTGGATTTTTTAGAATAAAAATCAAAATAAGATAAATATAAATTATTATTTTTAAAAAATATATATCAAAATGGGTTAAATCTCAAAAGCATACATGAACAATGGTTTAGTCTTGTGCAATCGTATACATGAACTTTAATTTGATCCGAGATCTTGTAAAATATTAACACAATTGTTGATATAATTAACATAATTTTTAATTTACATATTTCATACATAAAATTTATATTTATTCAATATAAAAATATATGGATGTATTTATATTTTAAAATAACGTGTATGATTAAATCAAAATTAAAGTTTCAACTATACATTTAAACCACAATTAGAATATAAATGAAATGGTTTAGGATTTAAGGTTTACTTGGGATTTGTTAAATGATGAAATTTTTAAAATATTCTAAAACAAAGAAAAGTAAAAATAAAAAAATAAAAGTTTTATAAAAAATGAAATACATGTAAATTGTCATATAAGTTGTTATGTTTAAAAACTTAAAAGTTTTAGTCATTATTTCCATTTAAAAATGACAGTTCAACTTTGTTTTTAAATTAATAATTTAATTTAAGTTATTTAAAAACTTGATGTGAACTTTAACTAAAATAAAATAAGTGTTAAAATGAACAAAAAGATACAAATACATTACCTTTAAAAAAGATACTAAAATATAATAAGTAATAAAATAATCATAGTTTATTCACTACATTATACTTTGTTTTTATTGGTTGATAGTTTCAATAATAATTATATAATATATTTTCACAAAAAAAATAAAAATAATCAAAGGCACACAAAAACGGCGCTGTTTTATGATGCATATTTAGTGGCATTTTCAACAAAAACACCGCAAAAGAAATTATTAAATGTATAAACGACACCGTTTTTTATTTGTGCTTAGTGGCGCTTTACAAAAAACGCCACAAAATGTATGAATTACCGGCTTTTTTACTTAAAACGCCACAAAATTATATTAAGAGAATATAAAACGCCGTCGTTTATATCCTTGATATTAGTGGCGTTTTATCTAAAACGCCGCTACTATGTTAACTTTTTTTTTAAAAAAAGGAACACAAAAACGACGCTGTTTTATTATGCATATTTAGTGACGTTTTCAACAAAAACGCCGCCAAAGAAATTATTAAATGTTTAAATGACACCGTTTTTTATTTGTAATTAGTGGCGTTTTATATAAAACGCCGCAATAGGTATGAATTACCGGCGTTTTTACTTAAAACGCCACAAAATTATATTAAGAGAACGCAAAATGGCATCGTATTGTATCCTTGATATTAGTGGCAGTTTGCCTAAAACGCCGCGACTGTGTTAATTTTTTAAAAAAAAAATTAAAGGAACACAAAAACGGCGCTATTTTATGATGCATATTTAGTGGCGTTTTAAAAAAAACGCCGCAAGAGAAATTATTAAATGTTTAAACGATACCGTTTTCGATTTGTGATTAGTGGTGCTTTATATAAAACGCCGCAAAAGGTATGAATTACCGGCATTTTTACTTAAAACGCCACAAAATTATATTAAGAGAATGCAAAACGACGTCGTTTTGTATCCTTGATATTAGTGGCGTTTTGCCTAAAACTCCGCGAGTGTGTTAATTTTGTTTAAAAAACGACGTCTTTTATACTTTATATTTACTGGCGTTTTCTGTAAAGCGCCACAAATTTTAAATTACACATTTTGTAGCCCCAAAATCCCCAATTCAAATTTCCTAATTTCCCAATTTCCCAATTGCCGAAATTCCCCCTAATTTCCCATTTCCCCCCACGTTCTTCTTCCCCAATTTCCTAATTGAAATTCTTATCCTTTTTTTGTTTGCTACTGTTTTCCCCACAAATTTTTGTTTTCTTCTCTCCATCTTCCCCCAAAAGGTCGAAACTCCAGTTTGTGCTCGTAATAGAAATCGCCAAGTTTGTGCTCGTATATTTTTGGTTTTCTTCTTATCAAGTTTGTGCTCGTAACAACAATTTGGGGAAGAAATCGGTAAGTTCCCTTGAAATCTACACACCTACTTACTCGTTTAGTTAATAGCAATTTGGGTTTAGGGTTTATAATCAATTAGTTTTGGTATGCTACGGTCTGCATTATTTTCCTTTTGCTTATTTGGACTTTGAACGTTCATTTCTGGTAACTTTTGTTTGTGATTTATCAGGATAAGAAAAGGATATTTTGTTTCTTGCTTTTACTGTTTTATGTTTATGGTTGATGTAATGAGACTTGAAAACTTGTTTAATTGTTGGGAAAAAGATGGCAGAGCAGATAAAATTCAGATCATGTAATCAATGCGGTTTTATTTGATTTTTTCTCATAGCCTGAAATTTAATGTCGGTGTCTACCGATATCTTATAAATTTACAATCTTTTTTTCCCCTAAAATGGACTTCAAGACAAATCTTTGTCTGGTTGTTGAGGGGGATGTAATACATTGAATTCTGTAAATAATTCTACTTTTGATTCAATATAGGGTGGTAGATTATGGAGATATAAAGTATATTGGGTGTTCATTGCAATTAGTCTAGGTTCTTAAAATAATTTGTTTTCCCATATTTACAGGTATTTTGCCATGGTGTTATACTGCTATGACATGTTTTGAGTTTTTAGATTTTTGAGTTTTTAGTTTTATGTTTTGAGCTTTGTTTCCATTGATTGTAAAGTAAGTGACTACTTTAGATTAACCAAGAGTTAATTATTAGCTGTTAATTGGAGTTTGATAAGATTGGTTATTGGGACCACTTGCTGTGACAACGGTGATATGTATACACATTTATTATCTTCAAAGATCACATAAAAGTACCTACCTTGTTTTACAATGCTTGTTAACTCGAGTAAAATTGGCAAAACCAGTTGTTTAACTTTCACCACGGTCAATGCCTATGTTACTTGGGTGGGTGAGTTTCTAATACGAGTATTTGTTCAAGAACTGATTATCTATGTTGTTTTGCATTTATGATAACTTCAAATTCTTCAAATACTCTAGTTTGCTTCATAGTCAGTACATATGTAGTTATGAAACGTTTATGATAACTTTGAATTCTTCAGATTCTCTAGCATGCTTGATAGTTTATAGATATGTGGTAATGAAACATCTGAGGATTCGATTTTTCATCGGTTGCTGAGCTGTAATTTGAGTTCTCTACTACTGAAAGTTCTTAATTTTTTATATTTGGTCGGTTACTAAGGCAGGCGATAAACATTAACTTGATTCTTGGCTATATTGTTATAAGCATTATGGCTACATTTACTATCTTGCTCTCTCGCTTTTAGGCCAACGCTTTCTCATTCTCATTCGATTTTTGTTTTTGTTTTGTTTTGTTTTATATAGGAAAGAAAATCCTTGAAGATGTGAACAACCTGTTGGTCCTTTTGGCACGAAGGTTAGTATGGGTTGCAAAATGTCATTCGCATTGTATAAAAATTGGAGAATTTGTATTGAATCATGTCGTGTATCATCTTACATAGAAGCAATGATAGATGGTTTTGACACAAATTTTTTGAAAATTTTTGCTTAAAATTTGCCATTTTTAATGCGATCATTCCTTTTTTCTGCTTGCATGTGATTTTCTACTTGGATTCATTTACTTGGATTTCTTGTCCATTAAATGATTTATGTTTTAACCGATGTTTATATATCTTGTAACTATTTTTGTCCTTAGATTGATATTCTAATGTCTCATAATGTAACTAAATGTATAAAAACGATGTTACCAGTGCATTATTTGGCCATTTTATCGATAAATTGCTTTTTGATGTTATTAACTAGTTGGAATTGCCTAGTGTTTCTTTCCGACTATTTGTTAGCAATTATGTTACCTTTTGGTTCTTTATTCTTTTTGGTTTCAAGTAATGAATATTAGCAACTTTGATATAACTTGTATGAGTCTTTAGATTTAGTTTCCCTCAAGCAAGGGGTTCCTTTTTCTTTCTTTTGTCAAGATGTCCTCTCATTTGGTGGGTCTAGTCACCAAGCAGACTAGAACTAGGGAGGTGTTGTTGAATCTATATGCTAAATTTGGTCATCAAAATATTTTATTCTTAGGTGACATTAAGATGATTTGTTTAGTTTCGCTTCCTCCATTGAGGTTCCACCACTTATCTGGAAACGCCGAATATAAAGAAACATCGTGCTCAAAAACTTTTAACACATTCAGAAAATAAAACATTGAATGTAGAAACAATTTTCCTTTATCTCGCATTGTATGATATCTCGCATTGTATAGTAAATGTAGCCATAATGCTTATAACAATATAGCCAAAGAATCAAGTTAATGTTTATTTGCTGGAAATTGAGATGTTTATTGCTGTAATTGAGGTCTAAATATGTTGTTAATTGAGGTGTTTAAATTGCTATAATTTCATATTAGTGTTTAATAATGTATGTGAATAGACTTTTGTTTTAATAACTTTCATATGTATTTGTTACAAATTTGTATTGAGAAAGGTATCCGTATTTTGCAAGTGAGTAGAATTGAAGAGGACTTAGTTTGACTCTTGAATTGACTATTTTTCTTTCACCAAATAATGTGAGTATTAGTTTTAGTAAATAGCATTATTAATCAATAGCACTTGTTCATTCATATGTTGTTTGTATTTCGATTCTCGCTTCCTCTTGCTCCTACAACTGTTGGATTTGATTTGTTGGTAATAACTTAATGTATATATCTTTGTTGGATTGGATTTGTTGGTAATTCATATCTTTTTTATTATCCCGCTTGGTTGGTATATATGCTATTTGGATTGGATTTGTTGGTAATTCATATCTCGCTTATTATCCCGCTTGGTTGGTATATATGTTGTTTGTTATCTTCTTGTCAAAAAAAAAAAAGATTCAAAGTATATAGGCTGGAAACCTAACGGGTTGCCTTATATCTCATTGTAAGATATAATGGATCCTCCCCAGGTGTAACAATGCCACGTATGATGAATCTTCAAAAATATCTGTCCAAATTGCTGTTTACTAACCTGATTGGTTGGTATATATGTTGTTTATTATATTACTGTTTATTATAGCATGATGATTTTGGAAAAATTACTGTTTATTATATTGTTTCAACTTGTACTCAAGTAATAAATTTAACAACTCGTCATCCAGTTTGGTTTATGATGTTAAGCAATATATTATAAAATGTTAAGCAATATATTATAAAATGTGATGTTAAGCATTTTAGATAGTTTGCTTACGGTTTCTTTTTTAATATAAAAATCAAATTACGATAACAAACAAATTATGATCCATGAATATTTTGATAGTGATTAAGCTTCCAATATTTTATGAAAACAACATTGGTTTATAATTTGATACCAACATCTTAAATATTCGAATATGCTAAAATTAAATTTCTTTTAGAAATCGATTTTGTTTTAGTCAAACCCCAACATAAAATTCTTAAAATAATTTTTCATTATTTAAATATATTTTCATATAAAAATCAAATTACTAATTTTTATATTAATAATGTTTGATTTCAATATTTAATATTTTAAATGTTTTAAAACTTATAATTTTTTATTAATATAATAATAATGATCATTATTTAAATATATCTTTATTAATATAAAATTGAATTCTTTTTAAAAAAATAATTTAAAAACTTCTTAAAATGAAAATTACTAATTATTAATTACTATTTTTTATATTAATGTTTGATTTTAATATTTAATATTTTCAATGTTTCCCAAAATGGTAATAATATTTTGTTATCAATATAATAATAATATTGATCATTATTTAAATACGTTTTATTATAAAAAATAAATTCTTTTTTAAAAGAAGTAGTTTAAAAACTTTTAAATTTAACATCACACCAAATTTCGATTATAAAAAACATATAATAACATTTTCCACCTACCTCAAACGAAAAACTAAAACCAATTAATATTTTAAAAACTATAATGTAATGCATGCCATATATGTTCACACATCAACCGATTCTCGATTTGAAATTTTAATTTAACTTACATAATACATAATACATAACTTACATAAAATTATTTAACTTACATAATACATAACTTACATAGCTTTCATCAAATTATTTAACTTACATAACTTACATAATACATAACTTATATAATACTTGTATAGATAAAAAAGATTCAAAGTATATAGGTTTGGAAACTTGACGGGTTGCCTTATATCTCACCGTTAGATATAATGGATCCTCCCTAGGTGTAACAATGCCACGTATGATGAATCTTAAAGAATACATAACTTACTTAATTTTAAGATCAAATTTCATAACGTACATAAGTTTAAGATCAAATTTCATAACTTACATAATTTTAAGTTAAGATCAAACTTCATAACTTACATAATACTTGAATAGAAAAAAAAAAGATTCAAAGTATATAGGCTGGAAACCTGACGGGTTGCCTTATATCTCACAGTTAGATATAATGGATCCTCCCTAGGTGTAATAATGCCACGTATGATGAATCTTAAAGAATACATAACTTACTTAATTTTAAGATCAAATTTCATAACGTACATAAGTTTAAGATCAAATTTCATAACTTACATAATTTTAAGTTAAGATCAAACTTCATAACTTACATAATACTTGTATAGAAAAAAAGATTCAAAGTATATAGGTTTGAAACTGACGGGTTGCCTTATATCTCACGCTTAGATATAATGGATCCTCCCTAGGTGTAACAATGCCACGTATGATGAATCTTAAAGAATACATAACTTACTTAATTTTAAGATCAAATTTCATAACTTACATAAGTTTAAGATCAAATTTCATAACTTACATAATTTTAAGTTAAGATTAAACTTCATAACTTACATAATTTACATAACTTACATAGTACTCGATTATATATATGATCATATCATTACTTACATAAATTATTAATTAACAATTTAGCCGTGTAATTTATTGTCAACTTTAGACTTCAACAACTACTGAAATGGATAGGAGTTGGATGAAATTGTCAAGGGTAAGCAACGGCTATCAAAATGGAGTAGAAACTTTTCGAATTTCGCATTTCAAAATGCAAGCCAAGAGAATATGATTCTTTGCCCGTGTAAAATGTGTTGCAATATTAATCGGCATTATCGTGAAGTGGTCTACGAACATCTAGTTGTTAATGGCTTTGTCCGGGTACAAAAATGGTTTTTCATGGAGAGTGTACATCTAGTGGAGCATCTTCATCGATGAATCTGGGTATCCTCATAGTGCTTTCAATCGAATGTTAGAGACGATAACATGGAAGGCATGTTGCGCGATGCTTTTAATATCTTGCATGATGGTTTCGGTCATTTCCACCTCACTTGGGTGCAACCGATGATCATAATTTTGGTGGAAATACTTTCACCAAACAAGAAGAAGTGTCTGGGATGAACGACCAAATGAAGAAGCGATGAGGTTCTACACGTTACTTGGTGAAATGAATGAAGAAGCGTATGAGGGATCAAAATTTTCCAAACTGTCATTATGTATTCATCTTTTCACTTGAAATGTTTGGGGTGGACCAAAAATCGTTGACAATCTTTGTTAGAGTTTCGCAAGAAATGTTCCGCTTGCAAAAATCCTCAATCTTCCAAAGACATGAAGAAATTGATAAAGGATTTGGGCCTTGGCTACAACAAAATTCACAGTTGCCCAAATGATCGCATGTTGTATTGGGGCGATCGGATAAACCAACAGTGATGTCATGTATGTGGCCAATCCCGTTGGATTAATAGAAATACAGAGGACGGTAACAAGGATGAACACGATACACAGTCAAGAAAGCAGCCAGTTAAGATTTTACGGTATTTTTCACTAATACCAAGGCTTCAACGGCTTTTCATGTCGTCGAAGACAGCCGAATCAATTATGTGACACCGTGATGGACGAACAGATGATGGGTTGTTAAGGCATCCTGCAGATTCTTTAGCTTGGAAATCTTTTGACTCCAAATTTCCAAGCTTTGCAAGCGATCCTCAGAGTGTGATGCTTGGGCTAGCATCCGATGGATTTAACTCTTACAAACTCATGAGCACAACGTACAGTACTTGGCCTGTGGTGCTTGTTCCCTACAATTTGCCTCCATGGGTTTGCATGAAACAATCTTCTTTTATCTTGTCTATGATTATACCTGGAGAGAAAGGGCCGGGGAATGATATTGACGTATATTTGCAGCCACTTGTTGACGAGTTAAAACAACTATGGGCTGGTGTTCAGACATACGATGCAATGAGAAAAGAGAACTTTAATTTACGTGCGGCTTTAATGTGGACTATTAACGACTTCTGGCTTATGCTAATTTATCTGGTTGGAGTACCAGGGGACGTTATGCTTGTCCGTGTTGTCTTTGACATGTTCGTAATGGTTATATAATGGGAAGAAGTTCTCTTACATGGGGCATCGTCGGTGGTTACCGTAAAATCATACATTTAGATTTCAGAGTGTCGGTTTGATGGTCTGAAGAGTTCGCACCAGCTCCTTCGCAGACCGGTGGATCCAAATATTCTTAATGTTGAAAGATATGAATTTCATTTATGGGAAGATGAATCAACCGCCAACCCACAAAGAAATAGAAGATCTAGGGATGAATCGATGATGAATCGATGAAGAGGATGATCCTAATGAGGCAAACTTGTGGAAAAAAAAGTATTTTTTCGAGTTGCCTTATTGGGAGCATCAGATTTTACGTCATAATTTTGATGTCATGCACATAGAGAAAAATGTCTGCGAGAACATCATTGGGACTATTTTGAATGTCGATGGAAAATCGAAAGATAATCTTCAGAGTCGACTTAATTTAGTCTACATGGGAATTCGGGGTGAGCTTCATCCCCGAGCACTTTTGAATATGAAATATCGGTTGCACCTACTATTTTTTCAATGTCGAAAACAGAGAAAGAAGTGTTCTGTACGGTGTTGAAGGATATAAAGGTCCCGGATGCGTATGCATCAAATATATCGCAATGTGTGAGTCTTAAGGATCAAGACTATATGGCTTAAAATCGTATGACTATCACATCTTGATGCAAGACTTCTTGCCGATTGCTATGCGGTGTTGTATGTCGAAAAAGGTGACGGCTCTCGTAATTAAACCGTCGAATATAATGAAAGGCATTTGTGGTAAAGTTTTGAATGTTCAAGAATTAGAGACTACAAGATCGAGTCGCATTGACTTTATGCAATTTGGAGAAGATATTCCCTTCCTTCTTCACTATTATGGTGCACTTGTTAATTCATCTCCGCGTGAAGCACTTTTTGGTGGACCCATTTTCTATCGATGGATGTATCCCATTGAAAGGTCTTACTTTATTTGCAAAATATTCCTTCATTCAGCTCAATGCCTTTAGTTGCAACTTTTGATGATGTTGTATACCGTGTTTAGGTTCCTTTCCAAATTGAAGCCATCTTCGCCGCAATAAGCATTATCCTAAGGATCAATTGTCGAGGCTACTTGGCGAGAGGAATGTATGACTTTCTGTTCGAGGTATTTGGAAGATGTTGAAATAAGAATAAATGACCAAGTAGAAATCTGGGCTCACAGATCATAATTTGGCTGAAACTTATTTATTTCAAAGTTTCGGAGAACCGATCGGCAAAGTCAAAATTGCAAAATTAGACGATAGATCGTGGGTCCAAGCACATCGATACGTTCTTTTTCATCACGATTCAATGGAACCATTTCGGAAGTAAGTTCTAGACTTTGATAAATACTCATCAATTATAATTTATTTATCTTCTAACAAAGTAAAACCTTTTTTTTTACCGTAGTGAGTACAAACAAATATTGAGAGCTCGTTCACGATCCCGAAGATTAAATCGACGAGAAATTAATAAGTTGTTCGCAGAATCATTCCATGAATGGTTAAGCCAAATGGTATGCAATTTAAATTTTCATTGACAAGTAATAATGTTTTCTCATAACATTCATAATTACTCGATTTACTTTCGACTCAATAGGTTTGGAGTCAGAATGAAGTAAATGACGATGTTAAATGGCTTTCACAAGGTCCAAATAGAATAGTTAAAAGATATAGTGGCTTCCTCATCAACGGATATGATTTCATACAAGGTATCGCGAGAGATTGAGGAGAACCCAAAATTGCGAATTGTTGTTAATTCTTCGATTACAAGTTATGCTAGTGCTAGGGACGAGAATCTTGTCGAGGGAATTTGGAATATTACGGACTTATTATCGACATCATTGAGTTGGATTATTACGGCAAATGCAAAGTTATCTTATTTCGAGGTGATTGGGCTGATGTGAATACGGCTCTTGGAATTAAAAACGATCAATATGGCTTTACAATGGTGAATTTCTCTCGATTGATTCACACCGGAGAACAACTGATGGACGAGTCATATGTGTTTTCTTCTCAAGTTAAACAAGTTTTTTACTCCGAAGATCCAACTGATGAGGGTTGGTATGTTGTACTTCAAAACACCCCTAGAGACTTGTTCGACATTGGCAGTGGAAGTAGAGATGACATAGTCGAAAGATCAGAAACTTTGCCTTTTCCAGAACAAGACTTAACTGAAAATATCCCTAGTACTAGTCAACAATTTTAATGGGTTCGTCGGGATGTGGACGAAGATATTTACTGAAATATGATGTAATAAGATTTAACGATTTATTATTTATATGTTATATTATAATTTTCATGTTGGTCATTTATATAATTTAACTATTTTAAATGTCCTATTATTGTTGTTATTTGTTACTAAAATTTTGAACTATTTTATGTGTATTGCAGGGAAAATGCCTAGAAGACGATTACGAGGTTTAAATATTGTCCGAATACTCCAAATCCAGAAGAAGTAAATAGTGGATGAGATACGCTTGTTGGATCTTCTAGTCTGGGACATAGATGACGAGCATGGACAATTCCAAAGTAATGTTAAGTTTATTTTACATGCATGTTGAATTTTATTATTGATTCATTTTTCAATTTTAATATAATAATATATCATTTTTCAGCTGAGGGTGGCGGGATGAGCAGAGCTCGGGGACGTACATTACTTACAGATTTATACGACTTAGAGCCTACCGAGCTTGTTCAAGTAAGGAAAAACAATCATGGCCAGCCTATCGGATCTAAAGCTCGACTGTTGGCAGGCTATTTGGGCATTATAGCACGAAATGCGAATATGTTGCCCATTAACTACGAATCATGGCATCACGTGCCTGATGCCAACAAAAATCAGGCTCTCGATAATATTAAGGTAATAAAATGTGAATGTAATTTATAATACTTTAATTTAACCTTCATTTATATTAACTTTTTTTAAAAAAATTTCTAGGGTAAATTTGCTTTAGAGGTCTCTGATGACTATGTTAAGAAGACGTTGGGTAAAAATGGAGAGACAATAAAAGCACCTAAAAAATAATATTTTAAGAAAGACATAAGCCTCGACGAAAAATTGTGAAATGTCCCGCCGGGAATGTTGAGGTACCAATGGGAAGATCAAGTTAGATTCTGGAATTCAAAGAAAGGAGAGGTATTACGTACTTTCAAAGTCTTATAAATTTTTCGGTTTATCGTATTTACTATATACATAATTCAAATTCCATTATGTAGGACCGTGAGCGAGTTGGAACAAACAACAGACAAAAACAACAATTCACGCACACGGCAGGTTCCAGAAGTTTTGCTCGTGTAGCTGAGGCCGAGGTATTATAATTTATTACTTCTTTCAAATATTAATTACTTTATACTATTAAATTATATTTTTTCTACTATAATGTAGGAAGTTTCAATCAGTCAAAAGTTGGATGCCTTGACTTTTTGACATTACGATAGGAAGAAGGATGGATCTCCGATGACATCCGAGGTCATAAATTTTGTTATATTTACTTAATAAAATTTGATTTATTATAAATATTTATAATGTTTAATTACAATAGTTTAATTCATCGTTTGTAGTTTTAAATTTATAATTTTAAGTTATGTTCCATTCCTTTTTATTATATATTTCGTTTCTAACTTTTTTATTG
The DNA here is from genome assembly GCA_025506655.1 of Gossypium rotundifolium. Lineage (NCBI taxonomy): Eukaryota > Viridiplantae > Streptophyta > Magnoliopsida > Malvales > Malvaceae > Gossypium > Gossypium rotundifolium. The sequence continues at coordinate 76,750,659 of CP106726.1, read as the reverse complement.
ATTTATTAGGATAAACTAAAGGAGAAGAAGGCGGAGTATGAAGCGGTTGCTTTGTCTGACAGTTCTGTTAATCTCGAGGAGATTGATAACAGAATTATTACTGATGTTTTGGGTCCTGAAAGGTACGACTACTTCGATTGATAGTTTTGTTAATCTTGAGTATATTTATAACAAAATTATCACTAATATTTTGGGTCTTACAAGGTATGGTCGGGTTCGATGTCAAGGATCAGGTGTTACCCCGACTCAATATTTTGGATCCGGCTCCCGACAATACATGCCTTCCGTGAGTCAATCTCGTCTTTGAAGTTCGTAGACCGAAAGACCAGATATCTTTGATGGAAGCGAGCACGGTGAGCAAATTTCTCGGCTTAGGCGGAGGCAAGAACGAGGAGGCGAGCATATTGCTCAACTTAGAGCGGAGGCGGCAGGCGGAGGCAGAAAGCGAGCGAAAGTATGAAGAACTCCAAATACAAATGCAGACTATGATGCAGTTGTTCCAGCAGCAGTCGCAGAGGCCGCCCTCTTAGACATTTGTTTTATTGTTGTAAGATTTTTTTTAACATTGTTACAATTAACATTATTGTAAAATTGTTTGAATTATGCTTCATTTATTAATAAATATCATATATCTTTTATTAAATTTGAAGTATCGCTTAGATTTAATGCTTTTGGTGAGATTTAAATGTTTTATTTGTTGCCTTGGGTTGGAATTATATGCAATTGCTGCTGTTTTTGGTTGGTTTTTAATGTAGGGAGGGTAGGATATTGCAGGAAAACAGCACTGCAAATCTGTGCAAATTAGTAGCGTTTTTGTTTTAGCGGCGCTTTTACAAGAAACGCCGCTAAAAGACCACACCTTTAGCGGCGCACCTTTAGCGGCGCTTTTGTAAGAAACGCCGCTAAAATACCACACCTTTAGCGGCGCTTTTGTAAGAAACACCGCTAAAATACCACACCTTTAGCGGCGCTTTTATAAGAAACGCCGCTAAAAGACCCCGCATTTAGCGGCGCTTTTCTAAGAAACGCCAAAAGGCCCAACCTTTAGCGTCGTTTTATAAAAAGCGCCGCTAAAGGTGGGTCTTTAGCGGCGTTCTTATAAAAATCTTGCTAAAAGCGTGATCTTTAGCGGCGCTTTATAAAACGCCGCTAAAGACCCCACCTTTAGTGCATTTCTTATAAAAACGCCGCTAAAAGTCAAGACTTCTAGCGGCGTTTTTTCACAATAAACGCCGCTAACTTTTGCGGTTGAAAGCGCCGCTAAAAACGCCGCTAAAAGTCTATTTTGGTGTAGTGAATATTAAGCTTAATTCAAGTTAAATTTTATATAAAAATAAAAATTACTCCTAAACGAGCTTTGTTTTCTAAAAATAACTTGCACTTTTTGAAAGAGGAAGTCAATTTTTAAGAAAATGAGTTTATTTTCTATCGACTTATAAGTTATTTTCTGTTGGCCAAATTATTTTCATTAGACAAATATAGAAAATATTTTTCATAAATTATTTTTCATGAAACAAACGCACCCTAAAAGTCTATATAATTATAATTCACTAGACTTATTTGACCGATAGAATTTAAATTGAATTACACACCTTTGTAATTATAAATTACAATTTTAATTGAATTTGAATGATAAGAATAGTTTCATATATATAAAAAAATAGTTTTAATTTTGTAATAGAATTTTTGGAAAATAATTTTTTTAAAAATATGAATAATCTATAAATAGCTTCGCCTAGTCAGGTGGGTTACTGATAATGAAATTTCAGTAACATTTTTGTAACATTTATTCCTAACATTTTTCTAAAACTAAATTTAAAATATTGCATAACTTAAGAAGAAAAAAAAGAGAGAGAAATACCCAAAATAAATTCTTCCAGCTTTGAAAACAAACCTTCCTTTCTTCTATATTTGAAAAAACTATGAAACCCTACATTGATTTCTTTCTCCCACTTTGAAAAAAGTATATCTGAATGTCATTTTACATGGGGAAGTTTTGTACCGATCAGTATTCATCATTTATCCTTATTATTTATCTTTAAATTAATTTAATTTAATTAAGAGATAAATTAAGAAAATAATTTTTTTAGAACTCTTTTATTAAAATAATTGTATTTTTTATAAATTATTTTATCTCAATTAATTTAAAATAATATGAAATAATAATAATTAATTGAGTTTAATCTTTATACATCACACAAATGAAAGAGGTTATACTTTCTTTTACTTGATTGATTGGAACTAGACCTACGCATGAATAGGGCTACCAGTCCTGATCCAAAGATCCGTCTGAAATTCGAGAGGGTTTAAACAAAAAATTAGGCCCATTTAAAATATGTTCAAGACTCGAGCCCAACTCGTTTTAAGCTTATAATACTTTATAGTATGTTATTTTTATATATTATGTAATTTACAACATATTAAAAAAATAAACTTATACTAAATATACAATACTATTCTAATGTAAATATTAAAAAATGTTAAGATGAGTATATAAAATTTTCAATAAATAAAAATGTATAAAAGTGTTAAATATTAAAATAAAACCATATAAATAATTTTTTTAAAAAAATTAAAAGTATTATGTGCGGGCCGTTTGGGTTAGTCTTTTGCAAATATGAGCAGATTTGAATAAAATTTTAGGCCGAGATTTTGAGTCGAACCAAACTTAAACAAACATAAAGTATGTTAAAATATCACGCTTAAACTCGATTTGACTGATAAACACCTCTAATTGAAGCTACAAAACCATACCATTCAATACACCTTCCCAAATTAAGAAATCTCAAAAAACTCTCCAAAGATGTTAAGAAAATAATTGAAGGAATCCTTAAAAACAGCAAAAGAGTTGTGAATAAGCCCTTAAATTCAATCAAATCAATTGAAGTTGCCTCCAAAGAATTTAAATCTGTTAGTTATTATGGATTAGAAGAATGCATTTTTGTAATATAATTTTATAATTGAACTTGCCTCCGAAGAAGTTAAATCTACCAATTTTACCTGCCATTTTGAGATTTTTTTTATAATATTGCAGTTTAATCCATTTAATTTAAAATTAAGTTATAAAATTATTGAAAATATAACTTTTATTATAATAAATTTTTTATTGCACATTACAATATGGGTGAAAAACTATTATAACAAATATATTTATAAAATAATTGAAAACAAATAAGAATTTGGTTAAAATGTTGGAGTTGACGATGTCTTAGGTTTAAATCTTGTTATGTGTTGGTTCAGTATTAAATTTTTTGATTTCATATAAAATATACAAAGACAAAAAAAACTTTTATAATAATATTTATTGCTTTCCAAAAAGGATTTTAGCCATTTCCTTCAAGTTTGATGTTAATAGGACAACAATTCAGTCATATATATATATATATATATATATATATATATAAAAATATAGATATAAATATTTACTAAATACTGAAATTAACAAGTAAAAAGACTTCTTCAGTCTCTTTCAATTTTTATATTATAAATTGGTTCTTATTTAAAAATAGAGTAATTTAATCCTCATTAATTTCAAAAGTGAGCATCTAAAGACAATTAATTATAACATTAATATTTTTCATCAATTTTACATAATTTTGATTGGTATAAAATAAATTTAACCCTCAATATTTATACATTTATTTTTTTTATATATATTTTAAAACTAAAGTTAGTCTACATGTTCTTTTTAATTTCTAACTTTTTAAATCATATATATTTTTTCATATATATATATATATATATATATATTGAGAATCAAAAAATAAATTGAGAGAATATGTAGATATTGAGTGCTTGATTTGTTATTATACCAATCAAAATTATTTATAATTGATAAAAAATATTAATTGTTGTGATTAATTATCTTTATCTGCTCACTTTCAAATTTGAAAAATCCCTATATATATATATATATATATTTATAAATGGCATTTGCCCTATTTAATTTTTACTCAGAAAGACCAATTTACTCATTACTAAAATTGATGGAGATTAGAAATATTTACTATCTTTTAATTTATCAAAAGATATTTTTTATGCAATGTATAAAATCAGATGTTGAAACCCATTTTCTGACACTGATAAAATCCATAAAATCTACCGTGTTCCATTCTTTAAAGATATTAATTTCATTGGCCAAATCTTTCAAGACCTTAATTATTCTCAATAAATATTTCCTATATAAAAAATGGCATGCATGTGATTATAAAAATTAAAAGTGATTAGTTATTTTATTAATCAGAGAATCAATTTTTCAGACTAAAATACTAAAACAATTCTTTGAATTATTTCACTTTTAAAGCAACTTTTCATATTTTATATTTATGTAAATCAATTCTTATTTTTTATTTGTAGTCAAACTAGTCTTTATTTTAAATAAAAAATTGATTCAAACTAAAACTCATTTAGATATATATAAATTAAAGGTGAAGGATTATTTTAATTTATTTTGATGCAAATTTGAGATGTTATAATTAAATGTAATAAAACCATAAATACTAGAGTTTCTTTAATTACTTTAATTTTTTAAGAAAAAAAAGGCTTTTCCTGTTTAAGATCAGATAAACATTATCTGCATGTGAAATCAAAAGAAAAAAGCAATGAAAAGAAGAAAGAGGGCTTAAAATAAATTACAATAATGCTTTTTGACCTACTCATGTTGAGTTACCCAATTATTGATATGACAGACAATTATATAAGTGTGCCTGCCATAGTTCAAAAGTAAAAGTCATAATAATCAACAAAAGGAAAAGGAAAAATAAAGGGTAATATTTCATAGAAAATGCATGTAAATTTACTTTTTGAAAACATGAAATCATGTCTAATCTTTTGGTTAGTTTTGACTTTTCATTTATCAATTTTTGATATTTATTTCTAAGATAGTTTGAAGAAATATTATTAAAAGATATTTTTAGTCTAAAATTAAAATACAAAAATTTCCTTACAATGATTTTATGTATATTTAATGTTCTTGAGTCTAGTTAAAATCAATTGAGAATGTTTTAAATTCATTTTAGACATTTTCATATAGAAGAGATTAAATCTTTAAACACAATATCAATCATGCAAAACAATAGTTAAATGAGGTTTTGAAAAGGCGAAAAATTGTTGGCTTTTTGTCTAAGAAAGAAAGATGTTGATCAAAATTTAACAATCAAATTTGATTTGTTGTTTTTTTCATTTCAATACATTTATTTACATATAAAGTACACATTTAAATAGGAAAATTTTACCAATTGTAACTTGACAAATTGGTATGTCTAGGTACATAGGATTACTCATTGACTAATTTTTTTCTAATCAGCACCGTTTAAGTTAACCTATCAAATTAAAGATAAATAAAATAATTTAAACAGCTTTTCTAAACAAGTTGACAACTTGTTAGCATGTATTAAAAACTTTGTGACAGTTGGTTAGCCTGTCCACCACTTTGGCTTGTACTTAAACTGTCTCCCGCTTTGGCTTGTACTTGGACTGTCCACCATTTTGGCTTGTACTTGGGTTGTTCGCCAAATAGTTCGCCAAGATCTGTATGCTCGATAGTTCGCCAACTTGACAGATCACCATTCTTCTCGCGTTTAACCTGTTCACTAAATGTGAGAACTGTTGCATGAATGACCATCTCGCAACACTCCTCATTGGCCTTCATGTAGTGAACACCAGTTTCATTTCTCAGCTTCTCAAACCTCGTTTTTTCGATAGGCTTGGTTAGAATGTCTGCTAGTTGGCTTTCTGTGCTGCAATGAATGAGAGTGACTTCTTCATTCTGTTCGATTTCCCTTACAAAATGGTACTTGATCTTGAAATGTTTTGTCTTTTCATGGAAGACAAGATTCTTAGCAATTGCCACAACATATTGATTATCGCAGAAAATTTTTGTTGCTTCAACCTGTACAAGATTCAAGTCACTTAAAAGTTTTCTTAACCAAATTAATTGGTTGATTGTTGTTGTTGCTACTGCCATACACTCTTGCCTCAACTGTTGATTCCACAACAGTTGGTTGCTTATTTGAACTCTAAGAGAAGACGCCAAACCCTAATGAGAAAAAAATATCAAGAGATACTTCGATATCATCTACTGATCATGCCCAATCACTATCAAAGTACTCAATAAGCTTCAATGAGTTCTCCTTCGCAAACCAAACCCCAAAATTGACAGTTCATTTGGTATATCTTAGCATTTTTTAGTAGCATTAAAACGTGTCATATTGCAACATTACATGAACCTTGATAGTAAACCTACTACATGCATAATATCAGGTCGACTTACTGTCAAATAAAACAAGCAACCAATGAAACTTTTGTAATTCCTCTCATCGAGCTCTTAAAGTCTTCTTTCGCTAAGCTTTTCACCAAGTACCACAAGAGTGGTTCTTGATTTGCACCTTTCCATGCAAAACTTTCCAAGATCTTCAAGGTAAAGAAGTGATTGATGAATATACCTTCTTGAACTTGTTCCACTTCCATGCCCAAAAAGTATTTCATTTTTTCGAGGTTTGATATCTTAAGCATTTTCTCCATATGCAGCTTGAATTCCTTCACCAAATCATTACACTCCAAACTACCAGCAGGTCATCAAAATACAAAGAGACTATCAATGATGTGACTTTTTCAAGCTTCTTTACATGGAGAGTTGGCTCGCTAAAGCTTTTCTCAAATCCCAACTTCTGCAAGTAATTATCAATCCTTGCGTACCAGGACCTTGTAGCCTGTTTTAACCCGTATAAAGATTTTTTAAGCTTATATACCTTATCTTCTTTTTCTTTAAGCCAAGAGGCTCATCCACATTAATTTCTTCTTACAAGTAACCATCTAGAAATGCTGACTTAACATCCAGCTAATGGATTTTCCATCCCTAATGTGTGGCTAAAGCTATCAGTAGTCTAATCATATCCAGCCTTGCCACTGGTGCAAATGTCTCCAAGTAATTAGTTACTTATTGTTGACTGAAACCTTTCACAATCAGCCTTACCTTGAGTCTGTTGAGCGAAATATCAACATTGAGTTGGGTTTTGAACACCCATTTGACGTCAATAACCTTTTTGTGTGATGGCCTATCAACAAGTTCCCAAGTCTGGTTCTTGCGAATCATATTCAACTCAGCTTGCATGGCTTCTTTTCAACCTTTTTGTTATTTCATCTTTTTCAAAGTTTGCAGGTTCAAGAGCTATGTAACACCCCCTAACCTTAAACTATTACCAAAACAGGGTTACGGAGCATTACTGAACCTTTCAGACATATTACAAACCTTATACAAATAAATAATATACGTATTGTAAAACATTCATAATGTCCCTTTTATAGACCCTCTAGGCCCAAAATATGTGTTAGAAGTGAATCGGGACTAATTCGAGTGCTCGAGAAATTTTTCATGAAATTATAAATTTTTTCTCAAACACAGGGCTCACACACCCGTGTGGACCAGTACGTGTGGGCTCAATATAACCTCTTTTTAATCATCTAACCAACCTTGCAAACTTAAAACGTACCCAATTCAAACTAATATCACAACCAATACAATTTTATATACAATTACACTTGAATCATATCAAAACATCAATCTATTACTTTACTCAAGGTATAATCATAAGAATTTTGACATATAATATTCAAACTAATTTATTAATTTCATTAATTTCCATTTTAAACTTTATATCCAAAAGTACCATTTCATAGTCTTATCATTTCACATAATCATTCAAACACATCATTTACTACCAATTCCAAAATGACTTATACATAACCTAGGTACATGCCACTTTTACCAAAAGAAATACACATTACCAAAGTTTTCTGAGATCGGGATTGGCTTTGGATGTTGGACCGGAACGTTTGACTTCAACTAATCACAAGACTAAAAACAACCGTCTGTTGAGTATGGATATACTCATGGTATTACTATAATTCAAATTACTTAATATAACATACAAATCATGCTTATTAAAATTTACAAATCAACAAAATATAATATTCATTACATAACAACCATAGCCATTCTAAATAGCTTTTCTTTACTCATTTCATTCATCAATACACTATTGTCTATTCGTGAACAATGATTCATACTATGCATTTTCATAATCTCATTACATTGATTTATCAATCATTCCTTGAACCTTTGGTTCATTCATTCATTCATTCTCATTTCTCAATTTCAATTTCTTATTTCATTTCTCAATCAAGATCATTTACTTACATTCAATTTTACCATTTCATTCGTTACTCTTATTAACAAGACTCGGACTTTGGTGGATACACGGATCCAACCAAACACTCTAGTATGGCACCCAGTGCCTTATCGGATAGTTCGAAGCAAATAATTGACACCCAGTGTCTCATCGGCCAAGCCGAAATAAGTTGGTACCCAGTACCTCATCGAACCTATTCAAAGTGTAACACCCCACACCCGGCCCAAACACTACAACCGGATCTGGTATGTCACCAAGAAAATTTTTATCGAATCATGTCGCATTTTCGGAAAAGCCCAAATATGTTTTATATAGAATATGCTTAAGTAAAGTAAAATTCAAACTTAAATACATGCCTTTTAATTAAAATAAAAGCTTAAACGACTTAAAGTAATAGAAGCCCATAATAAAACATAATAGCCCATGGCCTTATTACAATGAGGTTTGAAGTCCATTAATTAAAAATATAAAATAAAACTTGAGTTTCTTTTGCCAAATCTACATATTCTTCTCATGGCCACCTTGCGTTCCTCTCCAAATTTCGGTCCGAATCACTAGGTATCACCGAAATGTTAATTAAAGGGTGAGTCGCGAGACTCGAGTGTGCAATCCTCATGCACCACTAGAGTTTGGGCCTTAAGCCCATTAAACAAAAAAAACAGTGTAGTAATCATAATAAAAGTTAATAGCAATTAATATGCAAGGCCCAACCTGCTTGCCTAGGTTTCCATCCGCTACACACCCCGCACCAACCGTTCACACCATTGGGGATTTCTACAATCGACCCACACCACTACACACCATGATGCGGTCATCTATGCGCTCATTCACATATGATGGCCAAAGTCCTTATAACATATAATGGTCAAGCTCAGTATAACATTTAATGGCAAGCTCGTATAACGATTCACGACATTAGTGCTACACATGTAACGATAACTTCCTCATTTCATCAACCCAACCCATGCAATCACATACAAGCATTTTACTTATAACATTTAAGCAGATTATTTACAATCACATACAAGCATTTTACTTATAACATTTAAACAAATTATTTACTAACACTGGGATCCGCTTTTTCCTCCTTGGCTTGCATCAATAAACCGAGATTTCTGATTTATCAAAACATAAAAAACACATGAACATACAATAATAGGCGATCTAGATGGTGGGGAGGTATTACACACAGTTCTGCGAAAATCTATTATCCCTAATGTAGAGCCTTATTTGTCGAATCCGAAAATCCCTAAGACAACGTCACCTTCCTACCTTCGACTTTTCCACCAAATCGGCACAAAAGACTTTTAATGAGACAGATTCGCTACTAAAAGCGAGAGAGGAAAATCGACAGCCTTAAATAAGTGTTTCGGGTTAGATTTGAATGAAAAGAAAGAGTGAAATCACATAGAATAAAATCTCAAAACTTACTAAATTACTAAGGAGTATGTGGCTTATGGTGCACCTTCGGGAAACAGAAACCTCCCTTGTAGGTTCGGCTATGTGAGATGAGAGTATGAATCAAATGGAATTCGACTTTTAGAAAAAGAAAAAGAGAAACTGTAGGAAAGGCTTTGAAATTTTGGCAGAGAATGAGAGAAAAATAGGGTTTTAGAATACCGAAATTAATGAACACTAATCATTATTTATAGAGAAATTTCGGCATATCATCCACACACAGAGTTAGAATTTCGACCAACTCTTCCCTTCTCTTGATAGCCTTTATCTCACCTGATAACCCAATCCTTATCTCCTCAAAAAATAGCCCTCATCTTTCTCTTCATTATCTTCCTATTTATCAAGAAATAAAATAATTAAAATCCCTATTTTGTAGCTAGTGTGCCATCCACTCCTAGGGCTTGTAAGTGCCGAATTTTTGTCTTAAAATTTGGGCTCTAAGTGGCCATACTAGGCCCAAACTCCTCCCCCTTATGATGCCACCTTATGCCCACTTAAAGCTCCTCAAATCCTTAGGCCACAAGCCCAGCTTGTCACTTAATTAACTATCTACTTAAATTATAAGCTAACACCATGTATTAGCCACCTAACCCATATTTTTAAAGCTCAATATATCACTTTAAAATACCAGAGCACTAAGTTAAACCCTAGTTTACATATTTAATCAAAAAGTCAGCCCGATCCTTAGAATCTCAATTTAACATATTAAACTATCACCTTAATGCACAGGCCCACGTTTAGGATGTTACTGCCTACCCCTTAAAATAAATTTTGGCCTCGAAATTTACCTGATCAGAAAAGATGGGGATATTGTCAGATAACCTCCTCCGATTCCCACGTCGCCTCTTCTGCGCCGTGGTTTCTCCACAAGACTTTAACCAAAGTAACGAACTTCCTTCTCAACACTTTTACGTCTCGATCTAAAATTTGTACTGGTTCCTCCTCAAAAGATAAATCTGGCCTTACTTCAATTTCTTCCACTGGCACTATGTACGATGGATCAGATCGATAACGTCTCAGCATCGAGACATGGAACACGTCATGTATCTGTTCCAACTCTGAAGGCAACTCCAAACGATAAGCCGCTAGGCCCACACATTCTAACACCCGATAAGGCCCAATAAACCGAGGACTTAACTTACCCTTTCGTCCAAACCTCATTACCTTTTTTCATGGAGAAACTTTCAAGAAGACTTGATCTCCTACTGCGAATTCTACCTCCTTCCACTTAAGATCCGCATAATATTTCTGCCGATCAGACGCTTTCTTCAATCGAGCCTGTATTAACTTAACTTTTTCCTCTGTTTTCGAAACTAGTTCAGGACCCAATACCTGATGTTCACCTAACTCCGTCCAACAAGTTGGGGTACGACATCTCCTTCCATATAATGCTTCATGCGGCGTCATTTGAATATTAGCTTGATAGCTATTATTGTACGCGAATTCAGCCAAGGGTAAATGCTCCTCCCAACTACCCCTAAAATCGATGATGCAACCCCTTAGCATATCCTCCAAGATCTGAATTACCTCTCGACCGACCATCGATTTGTGGGTGAAAAGTGGTAATCAAGTCTAACCTTGTTTCCATTGCATGATGAAGGGCCCTCCAAAATCCTGAAGTGAACCTAGGGTCCCTATCTGATATGATCGACACCGGCACACCATGTAATCTTCTAACCTCAGCCACATACAACTTAGCCAACTTTTGCAAAGAGTAGTCGACCCGAATCGGTATGAAGTGAGCAGAATTCGTCAGCTGATCCACAATTACCCAAATTGCATCTTTCTTGGTGGGTGTCAGGGGTAACCCACTAACAAAATCCATTGTGATTCGCTCCCATTTCCATTGCGGGATCTTTATCGGCTGTAACAATCCCTAAGGCAGCTGATGTTTCACCTTCACCTGCTGATAGGTTAAACACTTTCCCACATATTCCGTAACTTTTCGCTTTAAACCTGACCACCAGAACTGTTCTTGCAAATCCCGATACATCTTAACTCCTCTAGGATGCATAGCATAGGGGCTACTATGTGATTCCCGAAGAATTATCTGCCTTAGCTCCTCATCTTTTGGCATACAAACCTTCCCATGAAAACACAAAACTCCATCATTGTTCAGACTATAATCCTCTACTTTACCCTCCTGCACTTGTCGGATTCGAATACTCAAGACATCATCCAAAAGTTACTTCTCCTTGATTAGACTCGTCCACATAGGTCTTACTTGTAGTTCAGCTACCAGGCTACCATCCTCATACAAACTAAGATGAGCGAACATTGCCCTTAGGTCTGCTATCACCTTTCTACTCAACGCATCCTCCACCACATTCGCCTTGCTAGGATGGTATTCAATCGAGCAATCATAGTCCTTCAAGAGCTCGATCCACCTACGTTGTCGTAAATTTAACTCCTTCTGAGTAAGGAGATACTTCAAACTTTTATGGTCGGTGTAAATTATCGACTTTTCCCGTCATGGTAGTGCCTCCAAATCTTCAGAGCAAACACTACCGCAGCCAATTCCAAGTCATGCGTGGGTAGTTCAACTCATGCGGTCTCAAGCTGCCGAGACGCGCATGCCACAACTTTTCCATCTGCATCAACACACACCCTAAACTCATGTGTGACGCATCACGATGAGCGATAAATTCTTTTCCTGCCTCTGGCTGAATTAACACCGATGCTTACGTCAAAATTCTCTTTAGCTTCTCAAAGCTCTCTCATTGTTTGTCGGTCCACACAAAAGATACTCCCTTCCTCAACAACTTAGTTAATGGTGCCGCTGAAGAGAACCCTCAATGAACCTCCGTAATATCCTGCTAATCCTAAAAACTTCAAATTTCTGCCCCAGTTTTCGGCGGTTTCCAATTTAACACAGCTTCGACTTTCCGAGGGTCTACCCTAATCCCCTCTGCGGAAACTACATGCCCTAAAAAAGTCATCTCCTTCAGCCAGAACTCACACTTACTGAACTTTGCGTACAGCTGCTTTTCCCTCAGAATTTACAACACCACTCGAAGATGTGCATCGTGCTCCTCCTCAGACTTGAAATAAACCAATATATCATCGATAAACACTACGACGAGCCGATCAAGGTATGGCTGAAACACCCAATTCATCATATCCATAAATATTGCTGGCGCGTTCGTCAAACCGAACGGTATTACTAAGAACTCGTAATGACCGTAGCGTGTTCAAAATACCATTTTATGAATGTCTCATTCCTTCACCTTTAACTGATGATATCCCGTCCTGAGCTCAATCTTAGAAAAGACTAAAGCTCCTTTGAGCTGGTCGAACAAATCGTCGATTCTTGGTAATGGGTACTTATTTTTAATCATCAACTTATGCAGTTGACGATAATCCACGCACATACGCATGGATCCGTCCTTCTTCTTCACGAATAGGACCAGTGCTCCACATGGAGACACACTCGGTCGAATAAACCCACGGACCAACAGTTCCTGAATCTGAGCTTTGAGCTCCACCAATTCCTTCGGCCCCATTCGATAAGGAGCAATTGATACCGAAGCTGTACCCGGGAGTAGTTCTATTCCAAATTCTACCTCGCGATTCGGGGGTAATCCTGGCAACTCCTCTGGAAAGATGTCTGCGAAATCCTTGACTGTTCGAACCTCATCGACAGTCACCTCTTTAGCATCCAAAGCACTAATAAAAGCTAAAAAGGCGTTACATCCCTTTCGAATCATCTTTCTAGCTTTCAAGGCCGACACTACGTTGGACAAATAATTCCTTCTTTCTCCTAACACAACCATCTCTCCGCCTTCCGGGGTACTTAACACCATGCGCTTAGTCCCACAATCCAATTTAGCACGATGCTTTGATAACCAATCCATTCCTAGGATAAGATCAAACTCTATGAATGGCAATTCCATTAAGTCCGCCAAACACTACCCTTGAGTCTCTAAAGGTATATCCCTAAACATGACTTGTTCACTACCCTAGATTGTCTAAAGGACTAACCACACCATCTTCCTAGTAGTTGTTTGGGATCTATACTTAAGGTCTCGAGATATTGAACATGAAATATAGGAGTGGGTTGACCCAATATCAATCAAAGCAAGAAAAGGGCTGTCAGCTATAAGAAACGTACCGGTTATGACATTCGGTGCGTCACCATCCTCCTGTCGATGAACTGCATAAACTAGACCTAGTTGACTAGCCTCTACATTACCTGCACCTCTACCAGGTGCTCCACGACCTCGACCAGCCCCATTTCCTCCTCTACCTGTACCACGACCCCATGGTCCAGGCAGATCACCTCTCCTCACTTGATCAACACCTCGGCCCGCTGGCTGCCCCCAATCCATCTGGGGACAGTCCTTAATCAGGTGTTCTGTGGATCCACATTTAAATCACCCACCTCTCTTTACTCTGCATTCCCCATGGTGCGCCTTACCACATGTAGAACATGTCCGTTCGACTGCTCGAGCACGAATCGCCCATCAGCCCTAGGCCTCTTCTAGAAATTCCCCGATGCTCTTGATGGCCCAAAACTCCTCTTATTCTTACCCCGATCCTTATCCCTTTCTTGCCTCTCAACCCATTTCAATTCTTTAGCTATTTTAACCTTATCTACCAAAACAGTAAAAACCCTTTCCTGTTGCGATGCTATCAGAACCCTTAACACATTTCTCAAATTTCATCCTCAAATCGAACACAATGTTCATACTCGTTGCTACCATTCTTGAGCTAATCGGCTCAAGCCTGGCTTCGGCCTCATATTGACCCACAGACTTACTTCCACATGCGAGTTCAGAATGCCTTCCTTTGGGCATCTATATAGTCGGCCCCGACATACTTCCCTGAAATGACTCCTTAAAAGTCCCGATCAATCCGGTCTGCATAAGAAGCCTTCTTTCACCGTGAGCCACCAGCGGTAGGCCTCATCTCGGAGGAGACACGACCCTTTTAACTTTTCCTCTACGTGAAGTCTAAGTCATCCATTATCGCTCGATCGCTTTCATCTAGTACTCATTTCATAGAGCTACCCGTAAACTCCCCAAACAATTACGCTCCATTGGCCTTAAGTCGTTTCCAGCACGATTTTGGTCCTGTGCCCATGCCTACTCCAACAACCCTCTCTAAAACCCTCAACATCGCCTGAGATACAACATCATCTCTAGGCACCTCATCCTGAAATTCTCCTTCTACAGCCGGCAGTTTCGGCATCTCGTTTCCCGACCCGTGGCCAGACCCCACTGGCTCTGATGCGGTCATTCTACCCCTACTGCGTCCACGCAGCGGACGTCCTCGACCCCTTGAACTCATTCCTCTGATTGACGTTTATCTGATTAAGAATTTTATGGATTATTAATTTTCTTCCACTAGTTAACCACTAACAGTCTTGTGAATAATAGTTTTAAAAGTGGTTCTTTCAATTCGCATTCTGTCTGATCTCAAGTTCAATCATCAACATTCATGAACTCACGTTCATTCTGAGAAAAGTGTTGTCGTTATTCTTCTTTGTTGTTGTTGTTTCTACTACCGTGGGTATTTTCGTAATTTTGTCCTCTGGGTATTTTCGTAATTTTTTCAAAATAAGGTCCTTGGTAATTTTGTGGAGTAAGGGTATTTTGGTAATTTTTAATTAAAAATATTTCACAAATTTTGAAAATTTGGGGTACTTTGGTAATTTTGAAAATTTGAGGGTATTTCGATAATTTTAGAAATGCATGGGTATTTCAAGAATTTTGAAATTAGGGTCATTTTGGTCATTTCGCAAAATAAGGGTAATTTTTCAAGCGTTGGTTTTTTATTTTTTGTTTTTTAAGCGAGGGTTGATTGGAATTTATTTTTATTTTTATTTTATAAAACAAAGGTATTTTGAAAATTTTATAAAACTTGGGGTTTTTTTAAGAAAAGGAGGTGGTCCTTTTGGGTTTTAATCATAGGGTTTAGCCCATCAACCAAACCCTCGTAACTAGGGTGAATAGTCACTACGCACTGAAACGATTCTAGTGAAGAGGAGGTGAGTCGCCAGGGGCTAACTTAAATACCAAGCTCTCCTAAATCCACTCCTAGACATGCGTGATGCCTATTGCCACACCCTAACTCGGACTAAGGTGAGCAGTCACTACGCACTGTGCAAGATTCCAAATAAGAGGAGGTGAGTCACTAGGGCTACTTAAATACCGTGCTCTTGGGATCCTTCTTGACATGCGTATGAAAGTTACCACACCCTATCCTCATGCTCGCTAATAACAAGTTTGTTCGGTGAAATTAAGTTTTATGAATTTTAAGAAGTGGTTTAAGCGAAGCCTAGAGTCCATCAAGTTCTAATTCTAGCTTAGTCTACGTCCCACTAGGCCCACTAAGCCCACATATATAAATATCACACAATGGTTCGGAGTACTTACTGGCGAACTTGGGGTGGAGACGCAGTGCCATCTTGAGCTAATGAGACTGTTATTATTTAAAACATGTATCTTTCAAAAGCCCATCTTTAGAAAACATTTTGAGCCCAAAACCCCTAGAGTGAGTTTTGAACAGCTCGATACCAATTTGTAACACCCCACACCCTACCCAAACACTACAACCAGATCCGTATGTCACCAAGAAAAATTTTATCGAAACATGTCGCATTTTCTAAAAGCCCAAATATGTTTTATATAGAATATGCTTAAGTAAAGTAAAATCCAAACTTAAATACATGACTTTTAATTAAAATAAAAAGCTTAAACGACTTAAAGTAATAGAAGCCCATAATAAAACATAATAGCCCATGGCCTTATTACAACGAGGTTTGAAGTCCATTAATTAAAAATATAAAATAAAACTTGAGTCTCTTTTGCCAAATCTACATATTCTTCTCGCATGGACACCTTGTGTTCCTCTCCACCGGTCCAATCACTAGGTATCACACGAAATGTTAATTAAAAGGCGAGTCATGAGACTCGATGTGCAACCTTCATGCACCACTAGAGTTTGGGCCTTAAGCCCATTAAACAAAATAAGCAGTGTAATAATCATAATAAAATTAATAGCAATTAATATGCAAGGCCCAACCTGCTTGCCTAGGTTTCCATCATTACACACCCCTGCACCAACCGCTCACACCATTGGGGATTTCTACAATCGACCCATACCACTACACACCATGATGGCGGTCATGTCGCTTATTCACATATGATGGCCGAAGCCCTTATAACATATAATGGCTGAAGCCCTTATAACATTTAATGGTCGAAGCCCGTATAACAGTTCACGGCATTAGCTGCTACACATGTAACGTATAACTTCCTCCTTTCATCAACCCAACCCATGCAATAACATCCAAGCATTTTACTTATAACATTTAAGCAGTTATTTACTAACACTGGGATCCACTTTTTCCTTCATTGGGCTTGCATCAATAAACCGAGATTTCGACATTTATCAAAACATAAAAAAAAAACACATAAACATTCAATAATAGGCGATCTAGATGGTGGGGAGGTATTACACACACAGTTACCGTAAAAATCTATTATCCCTAACGTAGAGCCTTAATTATCGAATCCGAAAATCCCTAAGACAACGTCACCTTCCTACTTTCGGCTTTTCCACCAAATCGCACAGAGACTTTTAATGAGACAGATTCGACTACTAAAAGCGAGAGGGAAAATCGACAGCCTTAAATAAGTGTTTGAAAGTTAGATTTGAATGAAAAGAAAGAGTGAAATCGCATAGAATAAAATCCGAAACTTACCAAATTACTAAGGAGTATGTGGCTTATGGTGCACCTTCTGCAATGTAAACCTCCCTTGTAGGTTCGGCTATGTGATATGAGAGTATGAATCAAATGGAATTGACTTTTAGAAAAAGAAAAAGAAAGGAAAGGCTTGGAAATTTGAAGAGAATGAGAGAAAAATAGGGTTTTAGAATACCAAATTGAAGAATACTACTCCCTATTTATAGAGATTTGACATATCATCCACACACAGAGTTGGAATTTTGGCCAACTCTTCCCTTCTCCTGATAGCCTTTACCTCACCTAATAACCCAATCCTTATCTCCTCAAAAAAAGCCCTCATCTTTCTCTTCATTATCTTCCTATTTATCAAGAAATAAAAGAATTAAAATCCCTATTTTGTAGCTAGTGTACCGTCCACTCCTAGGGCTTGTAAGTGCCGAATTTTCGTCTTAAAATTTGGGCTCTAAGTGGCCATACTAGGCCCAAACTCCTCCCCCTTATGATGCCACCTTATACCCACTTAAAGCTCCTCAAATCCTTGGGCCACAAGCCCCGCTTGTCACTTAATTAACTATCTACTTAAATTAAAAGCTAACACCATGTATTAGCCACCTAACCCATATTTTTAAAGCCTAATATATCACTTTAAAATACCCAGAGCACTAATTTAAACCCTAATCTACATATTTAATCAAAAAGTCAACCCGATCCTTAGAATCTCAATTTAACATATTAAACTATCACCTTAATGCGCAGCCCATGTTTAGGATGTTACGCTTCTACCCCTTAAAATAAATTTCTACCTCGAAATTTACGATCGAAAAAGATAGGGATATTACTGTCGAATAACCTCCTCCGGTTCCCACGTCGCCTCTTCTGCGCCGTGGTTTCTCCACAAGACTTTGACCAAAGGAACAAACTACCTTCTCAACACTTTTACGTCTCGATCTAAAATTCAGATCTTGGTTCCTCCTCGAAGATAAATCGGCCTTACTTCAATTTCTTCCATCGGCACTATGTGCGATGGATCGATCAATATCGTCTCAAAGATCGAGACATGGAACACGTCATGTATCTGCTCCAACTCAAGGCAACTCCAAACGATAAGCCACCGGGCCCACACGTTCTAACACCCGATAAGGCCCAATAAACCGAGGACTTAGCCTGCCCTTTCGCCCAAACCTCATTACCTTTTTCCATGGAGAAACCTTCAAGAAGACTTGATCTCCTACTGTGAATTCTACCTCCTTCCGCTTAAGATCCGTATAAGATTTCTGTCGATCAATCACTTCCTTCAATTGAGCCTGTATTAACTTAACTTTTTCCTCCGTTTTCGAAACTAGTTTAGGACCCAATACCTGACGTTCACCTAACTCCGTCCAACAAGTTGGGGTACGACATCTCCTTCCATATAATACTTCATACGGTGCCATTTGAATACTAGCTTGATAGCTATTATTGTACGCGAATTTAGCCAAGGGTAAATGCTCCTCCCAACTACCCCTAAAATCGATGATGCAACCCTTAGCATATCCTCCAAGATCTGAATTACCCTCTCAGACTGACCATCGGACTGTGGGTGAAAAGTAGTACTGAAGTCTAACCTTGTTCCCATTGCTTGATGAAGGGCCCTCCAAAATCATGATGTGAACCTAGGTTCCCTATCCGATATGATCGACACCGGCACACCATGTAATCTTACAACCTCAGCCACGTACAACTTAGCTAACTTTTGTAAAGAGTAGTCGACCCGAATCAGTATGAAGTGAGCAGACTTCGTCAGCCGATCCATAATTACCCAAATTGCATCTTTCTTGGTGGGTGTAAGGGGTAACCCACTAACAAAATCCATTGTGATTCGCTCCTATTTCCATTCGGGATCTTTATCGCTTTGCAATAATCCGGCGGTGATGTTCTCGCTTTCACCGGCGACAGGTCAAACACTTTCCCACATATTCTCGAACTCTCGCTTCAAACGACCACCGTAATCGTTCTCAAAATCCCGATACATCTTAACTCCTCCAGGATGCATAGCATAGGGGCTACTATGCAATTTTCGAAGAATCATCCGCCTTAGCTCCTCATCTTTTGGCATACAAACCTTCCCACGAAAACACAAAACTCCATCATTGTTCGGACTATAATCATCTACTTCACGCTCCTGCACTTGTCGGATTCAATACTCAAGACATCATCCAAAGTTGCTTCTCCTTGATTAGACTCGTCCACATAGGTCTTACTTGTAGTTCAAACTACCAAAGCTACCATCCTCATACAAACTAAGATGGCGAACATTGCCCTTAGGTCTTATCACCTTTCTACTCAACGCATCCTTCACCACATTCGTCTTCTTGGGATGGTAGTCAATCGAGTAATCATAGTCCTTCAAGAGCTCGATCCACCCACGTTGTCGTAAATTTAACTCCTTCTCGAGTAAGGAGATACTTCAAACTTTATGGTCGGTGTAAATTATCGACTTTTCCTCATCTGGTAGTGCCTCCAAATCTTGAGCAAACACTACCGCATGACCAATTCCAAGTCATACGTAGGGTAGTTCAACTCATACGGTCTCAAGCTGCCGAGACGCGTATGCCACAACTTTTCCATCCTCGCATCAACACACACCCTAAACTCATGTGTGACGCATCACAATGAGCGATAAATTCTTTTCACGCCTCTGGTGAATTAACACCGGCGCTTCCATTAAAATCCTCTTCAGCTTCTCAAAGCTCTCCTGTTGTTTGTCAGTCCACACAAAAGATACTCCCTTCCTCAAAAACTTAGTTTATGGTGCCGCTATTGAAGAGAACCCCTCAACAAACCTTCGGTAATATCTTACTAATCCTAAGAAACTTCAAATTTCCACCCCAGTTTTTGGTGGTTTCCATTTTAACACAGCTTCGACTTTCCGAGGGTCTACCCTAATCCCCTCTGCGGAAACTACATACCCCAGAAAAGTCACCTCCTTTAGCCAGAACTCACACTTACTGAACTTTGCGTACAGCTACTTTCCCCTCAGAATTTGTAACACCACTCGAAGATGTGTATCATGCTCCTCCTCAGACTTGGAATAAACCAATATATCGTTAATAAATACTACGACGAACCGATCAAGGTATGGTTGAAACACTCGATTCATCATATACATAAATACTGCTGGCGCATTCGTCAAACCGAATGGCATTACTACGTAATGACCATAGCGTGTTTGAAATACCGTTTTAAGAATGTCTCCTTCCTTCACTTTTAACTGATGATATCCCGTCCTGAGATCAATCTTAGAAAAGACCGAAGCTCCTTTGAGCTGGTCGAACAAATCATCGATTCTTGGTAATGGGTACTTATTTTTAATCGTCAACTTATTCAGTTGACGATAATCCACGCACATACGCATGGATCCATCCTTCTTCTTCACGAATAGGACCGGTGCTACCCATAGAGATGCACTCGGTCGAATAAACCCACGGTTCAACAGTTCCTAAATCTAAGCTTTGAGCTCCACCAGTTCCTTCGGCGCCATTCGATAAGGAGCAATTGATACCGGAGCTGTACCCGAGAGTAGTTCTATTCCAAATTCCACCTCGCGATCCGGGGGTAATCCTGGCAACTCTTCAGGAAAGACGTCTGCGAAATCCTTGACTGTTCGAACCTCATCGACAGTCACCTCTTTAGCATCCAAAGCATTAATAAAAGCTAAAAAGGTGTTACATCCCTCCCGAATGATCTTTACAACTTTCAAGGTTGACACTACATTCGACAAATAATTCCTTTTTTCTCCTAACACAACTATCTCCCTGCCTTCTAGGGTACTTAACACCATGCGCTTAGTCCCACAATCCAATTTAGCACGATGCTTTGATAACCAATCCATTCCTAGGATAAGATCGAACTCTTCGAATGGCAATTCCATTAAGTCTGCCGGAAACACTACCCCTTGAGTCTCTAAAGGTATATCCCTAAACAACTTGTTCACTACCCTAGATTGTCCTAAGGGACTAACCATAGTCATCTTCTTAGTAGTTATTTCAGGATCTATACTTAAGGTCTCAGATATCGAACATGCAATATAGGAGTGGGTTGACCCAATATCAATCAAAGCAAGAAAAGGGTCGCACTATAATAAAGCGTCTGGGTTATGACATCCGGTGCGTCACCATCCTCCTGTCGATGAACTGCATAAACTAGACCCGACTGCCTAGCCTCTACATTACCTACACCTCTACCAGGTGCTCCACGACCTCGACCAGCCCCATTTCCTCCTCTACCTGCACCACGACCCCTTGGTCCAGGTCGATCACGTCTCCTCACTTGATCAGTAGCTCAGCCCGCTGGCTGCCTCCAATCCATCTGGTGACAGTCCTTAATCAAGTGTTCTGTGGATCCACACTTAAATCACCCACCTGTCTTCACTCTGCATTCCCCATGGTGCGCCTTGCCACATGTAGAACATGTCTGGTTACGACTTCGTGAACCTGGCGCCCATCAGCCTTAGGCCTCTTCTGAAAATTACCCGATGCTCTTGATGGCCCAAAACTCCTCTTATTCATACCCCGATCCTTATCCCTTTCTTTCCTCTCAACCCGTTTCACTTCTTCAGCTATTTTAACCTTATCTACCAAAACAGCAAAAACCCATTCCCATTGCAGTGCTATCAGAGCCCTTAACTCATTTCTCAGCCCATCCTCAAGCCGAACACAATGTTCATACTCCGTTGCTACCATTCCTCGAGCGTAACGGCTCAAGCGCAGAAACTCGGTCTCATATTCGGCCACAGACTTACTTCCCTGTACCAGGTTCAGGAATGCCTTCCTTTAGGCATCTATATAGCTGGCCCCGACATACTTCCCCTGAAATGACTCCTTAAAGAAGTCCCAGTCAATCCGGTCTGCGGCACTGCCTTCTTTCACAATGACCCACCACTGGTAGGCCTCATCTCGGAGGAGTGACACTACCCCTTTTAACTTTTCCTCTACCGTGAAGTCTAAGTCATCCATTATGCGCTCAGTCACTTCCATCTAGTACTCAGCTCTGTTAGGAGCTACCCCAGAAACTCCTCTAAAATGTTCTACTCCATTGGCCTTAAGTCGTTCTGGCACAGATTTTCGGGTCCTGTGCCCATGCCTACTCCAGCAACCCTCTCTAAAACCCTCAACATCGCCTGAGATACAACATCATATCTGGGCGCCTCATCTCGAAATTCTCCTTCTACAACCGGTAGTTTCGGCATCTCGTTTCCCGACCCGTGGCCAGACCATACTGGCTCTGATGCGGTCATCCTACCCCTACCGCGTTTACGCGGCGGACGTCCTCGACCCCTTGAACTCATTCTTCCGATTGACGTTTATCTGATTAAGAATTTTATGTATTATTAATTTTCTTCCACTAGTTAACCACTAACAGTCTTATGAATAATAGTTTTAAAAGTGGTTCTTTCGAATTCGCATTCACAATACAGTCTCAAGTTCAATCATCAACATTCATGAACTCGCGTTCATTACAGAAAAGTGTTTTCGTTGTTGCTGTTGTTGTTGTTGTTTCTACTACCCAGGGGTATTTTTGTAATTTTGTCCTACAGGAGTATTTTCGTAATTTTTTTCAAAATAAGGTCCTTGGTGATTTTGTGGGGTAAGGGTAATTTGGTAATTTTTTAATTCTGAGGGTATTTCAGAAATTTTGAAAATTTGGGGGTACTTTGGTAATTTTGAAAATTCGGTGGTATTTCGATAATTTTATAAATGCATGGGTATTTCAGTAATTTTGGAAATTAGGGTCATTTTGGTCATTTCATAAAATAAGGGTAATTTTTCAAGCGTTGATGTTTTTTTTTTGAAACAGATTGATTGGAATTTATTTTTTATTTTTTATTTTATAAAACAAAGGTATTTTGAAAATTTTAGAAAACTTGGGGTTTTTTAAGAAAAAGGTGGTTTGTTCCCTTTGGGTTTTAATCATAGGTTTAGCCCATCAACCACCCTCGTAACTAGGGTGAATAGTCACTCGCACTGTAGGATTATAGTGAAGAGGAGGTGAGTCGCTAGGGCTCGCTTAAATACCAAGCTCTCCCTAATCCACTCCTAGACATGCGTATGCCTATTGCCACACCCTAACTTGACTAAGGTGAGCAATCCTACGCACTGTAGGATTCCAAATAAGAGGAGGTGAGTCCCTAGGACTACTTAAATACCGTGCTCTTTGGATCCTTCCTAGACATGCGATGATGGCGGTTACCACACCAGCCTTGCGGCTCGTTAGCAGGTTTGTTCAAATAAATTAAGTTTTACAATTTTAAGAAGTGGTTTAAGCTAAGCGTAGAGTCCATCAAGTTCTAATTCTAGCTTAGTGTCGTCCCACTAGGCCCACTAAGCCCACATATATAAATATCACACAATGGTTGAGTACTTACAGCGGACTTGGTAGGACGCAGTGCCATCTTGAGCTAATGCACCTATTATTATTTAAAACATGTATATTTCAAAAGCCCATCTTTAGAAAACGTTTTGAGCCCAAAACCCTAGAGCCGAAGTTTTGAACCTGGCTCGATAACAATTTGCAACACCACACCCTACCAAACACTACAACCGGATCTCGGTATGTCACCAAAGAAAACTTTTATCGAAACATGTCGCATTTTGAAAAAGCCCAAATATGTTTTATATAGAATATGCTTAAGTAAAGTAAAATCCAAACTTAAATACATGCCTTTTAATTAAAATAAAAAGCTTAAACGACTTAAAGTAATAGAAGCCCATAATAAAACATAATAGCCCATGGCCTTATTACAACGAGGTTTGAAGTCCATTAATTAAAAATATAAAATAAAACTTGAGTTTCTTTTTGCCAAATCTACATATTCTTCTGCATGGCCACCTTGCGTTCCTTTCCAGCCTGGTCCGAATCACTAGGTATCACCAAATGTTAATTAAAGGGTGAGTCGCGAGACTCGCAGTGCAACCCTCATGCACCACTAGAGTTTAGGCCTTAAGCCCATTAAACAAAATAAGCAAGGTAATAATCATAATAAAAATTAATAGCAATTAATATACAAGGCCCAACTCGTTTGCCTAGGTTTCCATTCGCTACACACCCCCGTACCAACCGCTCACACCATTGGGGATTTCTACAATCGACCCACACCACTACACACCATGACGGCAATCCTGTTGCTCATTCACATATAATGGTCGAAGCCCTTAAAACATATAATCGCCGAAGCCCGTATAACATTTAATGGCCGAAGCCCGTATAACAGTTCACGGCATCAACCGCTACACATGTAACTTATAACTTCCTCCTTTCATCAACCCAACCCATGCAGTCACATACAAGCATTTTACTTATAACACTTAAACAGATTATTTACTAACCTGGGGATCTGTTTTTTCCTTCATTGGACATGCATCAATAAACCAAGATTTCGGCATTTATCAAAACATAAAAAAAACACATGAACATACAATAATAGGCAGATCTAGATGGTGGGGAGGTATTACACACCTGGTTACCGCAAAAATCTATTATCCCTAACGTAGAGCCTTATTTGTCGAATCTCGAAAATCCCTAAGACAACGCCACCTTCCTACCTTCGGCTTTTCCACCAAATCGGCACAAGAGACTTTTAATGAGAAAGATTCGGCTACTAAAAGCAGAGAGGGAAAATCGACAGGCCTTAAATAAGTGTTTCAGGTTAGACTTGAATGAAAAGAAAGAGTGAAATCGCATAGAATAAAATCCCGAAACTTACCAAATTACTAAGGAGTATGTGGCTTATGGTGCACCTTCGAGAAATAGAAACCTCCCTTGTAGGTTCGGCTATGTGAGATGAGAGTATGAATCAAATGGAATTCGACTTTTAGAAAAGGAAAAAGAGAAACTGTAGGAAAGGCTTGGAAATTTCGGCAGAGAATGAGAGAAAATAGGGTTTGAATCTGAAATTGAAGAATACTACTCCTATTTATAGAGAAATTTGGCATATCATCCACACACGAGTTGGAATTTCTACCAACTCTTCCCTTCTCCCGATAGCCTTTATCTCACCTCGATAACCCAATCCTTATCTCCTCAAAAATAGCCTCATCTTTCTCTTCATTATCTTCCTATTTATCAAGAAATAAAAGAATTAAAATCCCTATTTTGTGGCTAGTGTCTTTCCACTCCTAGGGCTTGTAAGTGCTTAATTTTCGTCTTAAAATTTGGGCTCTAAGTGGCCATACTAGGCCCAAACTCCTCCCCTTACGATGCCACCTTATGCCCACTTAAAGCTCCTCAAATCCTTGGGCCACAAGCCCGACTTGTCACTTAATTAACTATCTACTTAAATTAAAAGCTAACGACATGTATTAGCCACCTAACCCATATTTTTAAAGCCCAATATATCACTT